>OMLM01005492.1:2100-19301 GCA_900302695.1 Helostoma temminkii | reverse complement strand
GGAGGTGGCATACAGCATTAAGCATTCATGTCCTGTGGGGGAGCAATAGACCATCTTTGTCACTCTACACACACACACACACACACGTTTGTCTCACTGCACTTGTGAGGACACTTGACATAATGCATTCCCTAACTACTTATACTATCCCTAACCGTCACAGCTAAATGTCTAACCTTAACCAAAACCTAATTCTAACCTTAACCCTAAAACCTAGCATTAACCCAGAAAGTGCTTTTTAAACTTTTCAGGACATTTTATTCAGTGCTCACAAGTTTAAAAAATGTCCTTGCAAAAATAGTATTTGCACAAAAGTTGTCCACACAATAAAATAAAGACATGCGTACGCGCGCACTCACACACGCACACACACACACACACACATACACTGTAATCTGCTGCTATCTAGTGGAGCAGAATTACACCTGCAGCACTCCTAGTTTGGAGTAAGTTACAGGCTTGCAGCAAGTGTAAGGCTTGCAGAACAAACCTGACCATGTCACATTAGTTTTCAGGATCTAATACAGTCTTGTTATGCGTGTCAAGAAGATACACAGGGCAGTTTAACTTATCTAGCAGGACATAGGCAGACTACCCAGCGTGCAAAGACAGTAGGCCTGTATGTGCAAGGAGGGGAGGGAGGAGCATTGGTTGCACCTCAGATCTTACCTTTCCTCTTGCACACTGAGTGTCTGAAGTCACTCATGTCACTGGCGCTCCGTAGTCACGTCCCCACATCCTTCTTTAGGTCGAAAGAAAGAAAGAAAGAAAAAACTCGCAACCTGCAAAAATCCCGTTTACATTTTATTAATCTTATCAACACACAGCTCCTCAGCTCTACGCTGCTCATCTGCGAGGCTCAGAGCAACAGGGGTCGATCACTAGGGAGGAAAAGTGTGCCACCGGGAGTGGAGGATGAATATTTAACGACCGCTATTCTTCGGCGACAGGCCGGGGGCTTGAGTTCCCCACACTCCGCTGAGAACTGATGAGCACCGCGGGGGGCAGCGTCGGTCGTACATACTGATGTATGCAGTGGTAAGAAAAAAGCAAGGTTGGAAAAAGTTTATTATCTACATGTAAATAATAATTTGTGCTTTACTCTTAACATATATAGCCCAGCTTAATTATTTAAAGCCCAGTGGAAACGCTTTAAGTGTAAAAAAATGTTTTTACCCTCACCACATGTTGGAGGTCTCACCACACAGGCCTATTGTGCTCTGGATATTTAATATTTCCTCTTATGCACACTGGAAACGTTTGGGAAGTGTGTCATGAGATGGCTCAAGGGGTAAATAGAGCATAACAGATGAAGGTGAGAGTTAAAACAAGAAAATGTACCATCCAGGTCCCCACATGAGCAATGCTTCTGCCGTCCGCCAGATGGACCCGCCTGACAGCAAACTGCACAGAGTCACAAACTGCTGCATCTCCACTGGAATCGCTCCATAACCCAGACGACCTTGCCTTCTCCCCCACACGACCGGCTGGTCGACCGCATCAAACCAGGCTTTGGCTTTGATATTGAAACTACTGTGGAGAAACACGATGCAAGACCTCACTGGTCTTTAGAAAATCAAGCCTTTGGCTGCCTTGGAGCTATTTTTAGCGCTGTTTCTGAAACAGTGACTTACATATACATCAGCCAATAGGCAAATTTGCAGCAGTGTTTTGGGAGAAACAAATGTTAATATTCTGTTGTGAGTCTGCAGCTGGCAGCCAAATACTGTGCAGCCAATCTTGGTCAGTGCAGTCCGCTCTTCAGCTTGCCTTTCTACTTAAAATTAGAGCACTGCTTTTATTTATTATTTGCCAACTAACATCAGTGCAGCTAATTAGCTAGTTCTTAAACAGTTCTCCAAAAAAAAAAAAGTGCAGTTAAATTATTCAAATTCCATCTATCATTTGGTCATACAGCGAGTTGGACTGGGTCTGGACCTCCATTACAGTGGGAATCTTATAATACTTACAAAGTCTTACAGGTCATCGATGAAGGTGTTACTTGTTTCTGTAGCCTGTCATAGGTGAAAATATTACTTAGAAAACAACATTGTATGTGATTCAGTAACTAGTATATGGCAGTGCCAACTGCTAGTGCTACCATATACCATTATTCCAGCTTCTGACGTTATGTGGACCTTAAATACGTTTTTAACAATTTTATACTTAGTTAATATGATGATCTACAGTATTTAACCACATTTCTGCTGCATATTTCAATGTAGGTCATGTTTAATGATTCATTGATGATATTAAATTATCGTACATACCACAATAGTGTAATTTAATATATACTGTAGCTGTGATAGGTATGTAGGACAACAAATATGATTTTGATGTCAGTATACACTTAAATAATTCTGGACCTTCCCTTTTAGTCGTCATAGATACCTGTCATACTGATTCTGTGTAGTGGACAAAATTTATTAAAAAGTCTAAAAAACTTGGTGAATCCTACACCATCCCTATTATAATAAAAAAAGCAGTCAAGTGAAAGAAAACAAACAAACAAACAAAAAACTATTGATTTCAATCATGTAATCACCCTTCCACTCTCTGGTGAAGGAGCTACTCTTAAAATGGGAGTCCACCTTTCTAGTTCAAACTAGCCAATCAGGTCAAAGCTCTAGAAAGGGTTAAACACAAATTTAGAACATTGTCTTAAATAGCTCACATAAACAATGCCACAGTTCATTATATAACAGTATAGTATAGCTAATGCACATCCAAAAGAACAGATGTGCAATATTCAATATTTATATTAAATATCTTTAAGTTAATCCACTATCCAGTCAAATTGGAGAACACACCTACTGCTGCACCAGTAAAAGCAATGCTGTTGAGGCCTGCTTCCCCTTTGAGCAGCTGCCCAAGATGGCCTCCACAAAGAACTTTAACAATGACAGGTAATGGCTTTGAAAATCATGTTTCTAGTGTATTTTATTCAGAAATAAACTGAAACTTAAGTCTGTATCTTTAACTAATTATTCTGGAAAGTTATTTAGCAGTTATTTAAATAATCAAGGACAAAAAAGGATAAAAAGTTATTTGGTTAAATTGGGGAAAAAATAAAGTGATTGTGTGGGAGCCACTAAATTAGATGAATGGTGGTAGGGGATACAAGTCTCTCTGTGGTTTGGTTCGGTTGTATTTTTTAGAGCTTCAGGGGAGCAACAGCTTTGAGCATCAGCATTATTCTCTCTGCAGGTAAAGCTTACCTGAATTATTTGGATTGTGCAAGGCAGTGTTGCAACCAGAAGTTTCTTCTACAAACTAAGGCCCTTCACAACTACTTGTGTGGGGCCTTGAAACAAGTATCTGTAATTCTTGCCATATTCCTTGGACCCTATCCAGTTCTGAGGTCTGAATCAGGAAGGCCATGGCTTCAATCTGTAGGTACAAGCTACTTTTGTTGAAATAATGGTCTCAAAGACATGTTTCATATACATTTTTCATGTTTCTATTATAAAGTTGTGATTACTTGAGTTCATACAACTGTTAAAACCTGACTCAGATTGTTGTAATGTATCATCTTAAATATGTTTGGTTAAAAGTTGAGTCCTCTTATGCAAACTTTCATTTTAATGGATCACCTGACAAGTTCAGTTAGCGGCATCACTGTGGCTTTATGGGTCAGAACCAACATGGATGCAGAGGAAAGACGTACAGCCATAAATGTAACCCCGTTCTGCACTTGGTTCAAAAGGAGCACACAGCAGTGGTACTTTAGTTATGTTCATGAATAATGCTATTGATGTACTTTTACATGACATGGCATGTAAAATTAGTTTGAGCTGTTCTGTTCCTTTGTATTGTAGTTTTCATGGTGTAAACGCTCAAGACATAATGTGGCCAGTATTTCTTTGGACCAGTGCAACTATAATAACTAAATTCACAAATGTGTAGTCATCCACCATACAAAGTTTCTTATCTTGTCATTGACGATTGTTAAAGTTCACAAGAATAAAATGAGTTTTTCTTCCATTCTTTCAATGCTATTGACATTTTAAATATCAAATGGGGAAATTGTTTCCGGACCTTGGAGAGATTCTTTTGCAGGTTGGAATAAGTGAGCATTTTTCTTTTATTAATTTTGAGAACATGTGTGAGATATACAAGTCCTGTTGTATTTGCATGCATATAAAATGCTGACCACATATTGTTCCATATGAAGTATGGTGTTCATGCATACTGGGACATTGCATGATTTGTTTCTCGATTTGTAATCATAAGATATAATAAATCTACACATTCCCCCAGTGAGTAGGGATTTTTGTTTTCACAAAAGTCTCTGCACATCTGAATGTGTGACAGGTATGTTTGGAGTAAAACAAACTCAAATATCTAAAGTATTAGTAGGCTTGTCCCAACTGTATTGAATTTTCTGTCAACACCAGGCATCCGCTTCTGAAATGAACAATATAAACAAAGATGGGCCACAACTGACAGACAATAATTTATTTCTCATTATCACCCCGTTTTGGTGGTTTCGGTTTAGATAGCATTTACATTTGAAATTGAAGATCCAATACTTTTTAACAATTTGTATGTGAGGTATATCACATTTAAATATTGCACAATCTGTTGCATACTTGCTTTGTGATCTTAATCTAGTTCCTTAATCTTTCAGTGAATTGAAATCTGTGTGCTGTGTTTATTCAAGGTGATTGATTTAGTGTGTTTCTGTGACTGATGTTCGTGGCTCCTGGGTATATAGGTGGAATGAATAATATGAAATGATGAATTTTACAGTCAATTGGATCAAGTGAAACATGTAAGGAGCCTATGGTGAGTGAAATCATTAACAAGCAAAACTGTAAATACAGGTGAGGTGAAAACAGAAAATGCCCTGGTATACTGATTCAGTGTTTGAAATGGATGCAGTCATGCAGCCTCTGCAGGGAACAGATCAGTGAGCAGATCACAAACATTAGTTTTCCTCCTGAAGCAGAGTCTGGAGCCGGAACAGCTGCTCCGAGACACCCGGTCTCTGCAGCAGGTCAGAGGTTGACGGTAGAAACATCCCAGTGGGACAGAGATGTGTGTGTGTGAGAGAGATAGAGAGAAAAGAGAAATGCATAGATGGAAAGTTGGACAGACATAAAAGCAGCAGGGTACATCCATCCACTTGATAAAGGCTCCACCTGGATAGGCCGGATAGTGGAGGATAGTGAGGCTACTGGAGTGGTAAGAGCCCTGCTGTGTCCATCAGTTTCAGATGATTCCTGCTGTTGCTGAAGTGTCCTTGAATCACATGTTGAACCCCTTCCTGTTCAGAGACACCACCGACTGCTGTTGCACTCCAAACTTTAGTGAATTGTGAATCTGTCTTTTATGCACAGACCAGATTATTTGACGATGACAAATAGTCTTAGAGGATAAGAACCTGCATTTGTGCAATATTAGATAGACTGTGAGAAATGTATGGCAGCAGGTTGTATTTATAGATGCATTGAAAATCGTTGGAGCTTTACAGGGCCAAGATGTTTAATCTTTGCATTGGAAAGTCATAGAAAGCCTCTGTTCTGTAAAGGGGAGAAACGCACATAAATCCAAATATAAACAAGAGACAGCAAATGGAGTACTATTTATTATGTGTGACATAAAGCATGTGGTAGTCACCTTTATATAAAATGTTTGTATTATCAGGAAGTAGGAGCACATGGAATGAATATATACAGCAAACGTGGTAGTTAAGGCTGTGATATATGTGTATATATATATATATACTCTATGAGTAGCTGTAATTTCCAAAAGATCATTCTTAAAGAGAAATGCATGATCACACATTTTATAGCATACATCTATGGAAAAGCCTCAGTATTTGTTACACCAATAGCTTATGAAAGATCTGTAGGCTCTGAGGAAACAAATTAAATTATGAAGGTTTGTATCTTGACACTGTGCATCTGGAACTCGGATGATACTGCACACTGAGGGAGGAGACTGTAATGAAAGTAGATGCAGGAGATATCCAATAACTTTGCAGGAGCATTGTTATACTTATGAGTAATTTGGCTTTGTGACTAAATGGAAACTTCCATCATGGATGCAGATGCTTTTTCATAGTCTGGATTAAAGTGCTTAAATGACAGTAATACAGTTACTGAAATGAATAGCTGATAATCATTGAGTTAAATCTGATTACAGTATTGAGATTGAAATGTAGGTAATGCAAAGTGGTGATATTGTCTTTCTCTAGGTTTCATAAATGGTATTTGATTCATTTCATTCTGTTATTTATCCCCTTTTAGAAAATTCTGGACCAACTATACCAGAGTATTTCTTTGAAGGGCTATTAAACATAATACAACAGCTTAAAGCATTCGACATCTCTTCCCTCTGGGTGTTTTGAAAACGCAACAGTCTTAGTATTTCACTTAGTTCAGCTTTAGATCTACTCCACTCTGAAGTATGAGAGCAAAGGGGAAACAGATGAAATTACCATGTTGTTTTCTGAACAGCAGGTGATTATTTGATAACCAGGAACAACTTGGTTCTGAGATCATGCTTTCATGTTGGTATGGTGCTGTGGAATAGAGATAACACCTGTTTTGGCATGCAGGATACAGAAATGCAAATTATACTAAAGATGATACATCTCATAAGCAAATTAGATGAAGCCAAATTACTATTTAAGATCTTTTTAAATGGAGAAAAGTGGGTAGTCCACCCATAGTTGATAATTTCTTATTTAGACAGAGACGTGTGGCAGAGGGGACACCTGCGGCCTCAGACTTGGCAGACTGTGATTTGACTAATTGTACTGCTATTTAAGACATTTATTCATATTATACATAATATGTGGAAGGTGTACAGCTATAATTTATCAAATTGTTCTCTCCCCCTCTCTGCATACTGATGCTTTCTGAACAGGCCATTTCGACAAATTAATATTCAGAAGAGCTGACTCGAGCAGACCTTCAGTTACCCCACACCCTGCAACTGACACTGTGGAAACATTAAAAAAGTGCTTAAAGTGTTTCCTGCATTGTTTACCAAGATACTGCATAATTATTTTTTAAACTGGGTATTTAAAATAAACTTGGCATTTAAATAACCTTAACAGGTGGTGAATTTTAATGTGAAATTTAACATTTCGATGAGTTTGGATTATTTTGTATTTAACCTTAACAGCCTGCAGTAAAACAGGAAGGATATAATACTTTCCTCCGGTGCTCTTTATAAGCTCCCACTTGACTGCGTAGAAGCTGCAAATACCAAATGCAGACTAAACAGTTTTGGCTGGAGAAGTGCCCCAAACAACAGTAAACCCTTTACCAGAATTTGCTTTATAGTGTTATGCATGTAATTTACTGACCGGGTGATACTTCAGTCCATATACTGTATGTCAACCACAGGGTAAGTAAAGATTGAAAATCAATTCCCAGGAGTAACTGGAGGACAATGCAGGGGAGAAAGACATCTGAACTATCCTGCTGTCATCCATCCATTTAGTGATGGATGGATGGATGGATGAAAATCAATACACCGCTACATTTTTACACTATAATACATTCATCTTGTCATCTTGGCATTGTTTTTATGTTCTTTGAGCATCAGAATATCTGTTCTCACTGTAACAGTTCTGGCATGAGACAAGCGAGATCATCAGGTAGGAGTAGTAACAGCAAAGAAGCCCTTACTAGTGAAAAGACAGGATATTGGTCATGAGCAGGTAGGCAGTCAGTGGAGGCAAACGAAACCAGAAGGGACCAGGCAGCCAGCCAAAAGTCAAAAAATGAACTGAGTTCAAAGTCACTATAACTGGCTGGCAGGTAGAGACAGGAAACAAGGCTTTAATTTACAACAGAATCTACAAAATGTGTAATTATTAGGCAGGTATACATATTGTGGTATTGACTGGATAATAGGTTTTAGATTTGCAGGTTGGTTAAGGGATTAGATGACTGGAAAGACTGGAGTATACAGGAGATACTAGAATGGCATTATGTGCAATAACAGAATGGATAAAAAAAATATATACTACTGATAAAGTACACATAAGTATACATTACTAAAATTGGAATGGTTTCCACTCTATTTTACCTCAAAGAAATACACTTTGGAGTGTTAAAATCTAGGCTATCACTATCAATTTTCAAGTAAGACCCAGAAATAGTCGCCAGGTAGGAGTAATAAGAGGGGAAAAAATAACATTACCAGTCGAAAGGGAAGATATAGGTCAGAAACAGACAGTTGGAGGCAAAAAAGACCAGAAGGCAGGCAGGCAAACATCCAAAAACTAGCTGGGGTCAGAGTCACTAAAACAGACTGGCAGGTAGATACAGGAAACAAGCTACATTGCTTTTTTTCATGGCAGACAGTTTGACGTGTCACAGCAGGGAAAGCATAGGTGAAGCAAATTTTGTTAACAGTGGCTCAGTTCCACCAAGTGTTGCAGTATTCTGTAACACTTAGCCAGCACGCTCAACACCATGACCCTGAATGTAGCTGACCCAAATGGAATGGAGTCATTTACTATGACAAGCTAAACATCATAGATGAGCTGGAAATGAGGTTCAGGTGTGCAGACAGGTGGAGCGTGAAGACAGGCAAAGTATGAGAAGAGCATCCTGGGAGACTGGTGGATGGAAGAGGAACAGCAGTGTCTGGAATTACAACAAACATATCACATTATTGTCATGAGTAACTTGATTACAATCATCATGATCCGATTACTTTAGATCTTATACATGAATACTAATATACTGCTGTTGCAGGTTTGTATCACTGACGTTGGAAATGGTGGCTTGTTTTTTGTTTTTTATATACATGCTTGTGGATACTAACGAGACTGTTAATGTGCATTCAAGCTGTTCACTTAGTGTTTTGAACATGATTACAGTTGCAGTATGTTGTGTTATTGCTGAACAGGGTGTCAGTGGGTGTGGCTGAGAACAATTTTAAGTTTAGCTAGCCACCATGATGGAGGTTTCTGTAGCACCGTGTATTATCTCACTGCGATTCAGTGTTTGAAGAATATGTCCTTCCACCATTTTGTCCTCTGCTCAAGAAACACTGAAGCCTCTTCAAAGGTCTCCTTTCTACTCTTACCAGTTCTTCTCTTAGGAGCTCTTTTAAGGCTTAATATGTTTCATGAATCATTTTTATGTTTACTAGGATCTAGTCCTAACTTTCAGGGGAAATTCTTAGAAAACGTCATAGATCTAAGGTTTTTCTTAGAATTTCATCACTAGAAGCAACTTTTATTCTTAGGAAGCTTTGTGAATATGGCCCCAGATCCATTGGATAGTGGCAATTGTTCTTATATCTGTTTAAAGACCAGTGATAAACTCAGTTCCCCCAACCCTCGCATCCCTTGCATCCCACACTCTCAAGGGGAAAACGTGGATCTCTCTCATTGCTGGTCTTCCCATCCCAGTTGGCCACTCATGATGGTCTGTCCACCTACGCCTCTGAATGTTGCTGCCAGAGGCACAAATGCACAGGCATTTCTCTCTCTCTCACACACACACACACCACTGACGCTGGTTAACAAACATTTTGAAAAAGCCATTTCCACTTTTACATTGTGTGTCTTTCTTTCTCTTCTGTGTTTCAGAGAAATAAAATGATTAGGTGTTGCTTGGAGCAGCTGGAGAAACTCAGAGATAGTCAAGGCACAGCTGGAGTGAGTTCTAGACATTTAGGCATGACACATTCACTTGTTTACTCATCGCTCAGACACACACCTTTCTGCATATGTTGCTGCTTCACATGTGAATTCAAGCCAACGGATTACTTAAATGCTGCTTATATTCTATGTGTGTTTACTCGTATTAGTTTACCAGGCTTGAAAGGCAAAAGTTTTTAGAAGTAACATCACAACTGTTCCAGATCTTTTCAGTTTGGGGGGGTGCCCACTTTAAACCTGACGCTTTCAAGTATAGATTTTATAAAAATGTGCTGAAAGGGCACTTAGGAAAATTATTGATCTGCTCAACAATTAGCGGTCTGATTAATTGAAACATTCATTCATCTACTGAACCGCTTAGTCCCCGCAGGGGTCACGGGTGTGCTGAAGCCTATCCCAGCCGGCATATGGGCAAGAGGCGTGGTACACCCTGGACAGGTCGCCAGTCCATCGCAGGGCTTAATTGAAACAGAAGTTTGAAATTCCTTGTGCCCAAATATCTACAAAAAGTGGTGTCTTAATATGAAGAAATAAGTAACTGAATACAAGTCTTTATTCGTGTGATCAATATGTACAACCACAAACCAAAACAGTTAACTAAGCACACAGTTTGGTTTTCATTTTCTATGGCTCTTAGTCATAACTAAAGGAATCCCTACACTCACATTATTGTCTAAGATACTGGAGCCGTAATGACACTAAAAGTGTGACAGCCTCTAACAGTATGTTCTCATGAGTGTGCTATAACAAGGAGAGTAGCTGCAGCCGGAAAACATACTGCTTTCCGTGACAGACAAATGGTCCCACTGCATCCATGCTAATGTGGCCTTCACTGATCACATTGACCAGAACATATGTGCCAGGAAAACGCTGCAGCATCACCTTATAAGTGTGTGTGTGTGGCTGTATAATGTAACCACCCTATTCTCTCCTTCTGAAAATGCAGCAGATGTACAATGTCCTTCCAGAGATGAAGTTTTTCATTCAGCAGAAAAATGTCCCCAAAACCAGACTGAATGGGCCCAAACAGGGCCAATGTTAAAAACGTACGAATACACAAATAAGATCAAGATCAAGGTTTTTATGGTTTAACAATTTACTTTAAATGGTTTACTTAAAACATTTACCTAATATATTTACTTTACTTTAAAATGGTTTATGAAACAAAATTGGACTATTTGTCCAGATCCTCAAGCAATGTTTGGTGAACACAAGGTGCTGCTCATCACCTGCTAATACCATCTGTACAGTGAAGCATGGTGGTGACAGCATCATGCTAAGGTAGGCTTCTTGGCAGGAGGGACAGGAAGAAGAGAAAAGTAGCTTATTAGGGAATGAGACTAGAGAATGGGGGTAACGGTTAATCAGAACAAGTCTTTGCCTGTCCTCGACTGTCCCAACCAACGCTCAGACTTAAACCCCATTAAACAACCGGACAGACCCGACAGAGGCAGTTCACAGATGCTTTCTATTCAATCTAACAGAGCTTGAGAAGATTTACCAAGAAAGATGTTATAAACTGCCTACATTTAGCTGTGAGAAGCCTGTAAACACTTGTCCAAGAAAATTCAGAGCTGCAATTATCATAATAGAGAAGTACGTTAAGGGCCTGAACACTTAGTGTTTTGAAAAAAAGTACTTACCTTTTCCTAAATAAAAAAAATATTTATACATACATTAGCATATTTGTCACACTTAAATGATTCAGACACAAACAAATTGATGGTCTTCACAGATTTTGTTTTTACTTGGGTTATGTTTAACATTAAAATTTGTTTGATCTGAATAATTTAAGTATGACAAATATTCAAAACAATCAGGGAGGGAGCAAATACGTTTTCCCAGCACTGTATGTAAATAAGAGATTTTAGTTACAGATTTTTAATTTGCAAATTTAAAAAACATATTTTCATTGTGTCATTGTGGTTTACTGTGTGTAGACAGAGGCATTATTGCATTTTAATAGACCAACATGATAAAGCTTGATAATTATTTATTGTTTACTTATTTGTGTATATTTATCAATTTGTCAAATAGCTGGTTGATTGAGTGGCACCTACGCTCCATAGTGTGCAGATCTAGTGCAGGTGTAAGGCACACTGTTGTTGAAAAGCACTGATGGATGGAAACAGAAGGTGACTTAGTTTTCCATATTTTCTTCTTTACTATATCAAAAATTACATCCTCTGAGATTTATAAAAAGCCAGGCTTTCTGGTTCCCATTATCCAAACATATAATACACCGACCTTTTCTCACCCCCCGAGCATATACTAACAGATCATTGTTCTCTTTAATAACCCAATATGATGCTGGCATCCAACCACAACAATCCCCACCACCACCAGGATAAAGACTTGATCAGCAGTTGGCTGATGCCCAAGATGGAAGTTTGTGTTGTTGTCCGATTATTGGATTCATTCCCATAATCGGGTGTTATCCCCAGATAAAGTATTTTCCAATCTGATCTATGTTTTATCTTCAAATCAAAAGTTTTAAACTATTCTGATGATTGAAATCATTACATGTCCTTCTTTTTCCCCACATTTCGGGTTGTTCTTGTTAATGGGAAGTGAAACAAATGTGCTTGTGGCTTTTAAGAGCTCGAAGGATCTAAAAACGCACCACCAGAGTGGCACAGTTCAGCTGTAAATATTTGCAGGTTCTCATGTTCATTCTCAATTCCATCTACCATCTGACTCACACTGATCCAGTGAGGCAACCAGCCTCACCAACATTTTGCCAGCACTGAAAGACAAACAGCACAGTTTCCCACCACGGGCACTTAAGTTCAGACAAACTTAATAATTTCTGTAAATCTTTCACTGTATTTAGATGTCATATTGTCTGTTCTTTAATTATAGCTCTTGGTTAATCTAATGAATAATGCTTTAATCTCACAGTAAGAAATTTAATACACGCTCTGTCTGCGCTCATAATAGAGAGGCCATAAAAAGTTCGAGCCTTGAGATGAGCTATTTAGAATTGTTCTTTGGACTGGACCAATTAGTTTGATTTAGCTACAGCTTCCAACATGGAAATGCTCCATTGCACCAACTGCTTGGCCACCATGCCCTAAGTACTCAACGTACACTCTAAGCACCCCAATAATTTAACACTCAGAATATACAAATGGGATTTTCTGTAGCACTGAGAATTTCCAAGCTGTCAAATTGGGTACCACAGTGTGCCCTGGTGCTTTAAGTGCAAATTAACCAACACAGTCTAAGTGTGCACTTCCCCAGATAATCTGGATGACATCATTTCTGCATATTTCTGTGTGTGTTCACGTTGCTGCTGGAGGTGGATCATACTGAGGAATCTGTGTACTCTGTGTGTGCAGTCCCAGTGACGTACTGCAGCAGTGCAGGAAGACTGTGACCTCCATATCACTGTTGTGATTGTTAACCTGTGCTTGCTTGGATGCTTAAACTACAGTCAAGATTTCATGAAGAATCCAGGTTAGTTGTTGAGTGTTAAAGGAACAATTCATCATTGTTTTTATAACTTATTTGCTTTCATGCATAGGATTAATACTTTATTTAAACGGCAGCACAACCAGTCTAAATCTTTCTAATAATTGTGTCCTGTCCTATTTGTTTAGTCTGTGGAAAGTCATTATTCTTAAACAAACTAACATATTGCTGTGTTACTGTATGTACCAGGCCATTTGTTCTTGGAGTGTCATGCCTGTCTGAGACTGTCAGGCAATCAGTCGGGGCTTTTATTTGGCTTTTTTTGGTATTAATTAGACTAACAGATTAATACAGTTTGTTAGAGTTTCTTAATGAGCTTTTGAGGTGGCTGTAAATTAGCTTTTCATGCTAAGCTAATCAACTTCTGACCCTAGCTTCGGTTGTCTTCACGCTGTTCTATTTTAAACTAACAAACCTTTTTCATTGATAAGTAGTTTGCACAGAGTCATTTGGAAAATCTATCCAGCCATCAAGTTCAGTCATTGTAAGGTACAGTGTATTATAGTATTAATTTCTGAATATATTTTGAATATGACTAATTTACATCTTTATACTGATTTAAATGTACTGTGTGTGTGTGATATTTAAAAATAATATATAAAAGACAGCCGACTTTCATGAGGACAGGTCTCACTAAAGCCTCACAACTTTCTAAATTCTTACTTCAAGTAATTATAATTATTGACTGACCTTTTCAAGCTAAGGATAATTGCTGATGTAGCCAAGTGAAAAAGACAAAGCAGTGCATCACGCCCAACTAATTGATTGGCTGCTGCACTCATGAACTTTTCACTGTGATCAGCACTGTGACAGTAAGTAATCTCCCATCAATTTGTGACATGAGTGGTTTTCAAAAGTGCCTATTTGAATGAGGTGATGATACCATCAAGGAAGGCTGTTGAGAATCAGCCTAAAGCTTGCCTGAGATCCCAGCACTACATACTGCCCCTGCCTGTCTGTAGGAAGCAGTGTTGTCTGTGGGAGAGCTCGTTCCAGGTCACCCTCTCTCTGTGGGCGAGAACGAGAGAGGGTGGAGAGTGCAAGAGAGGGAGGGAGACAAAGTAAAAAGACAGACTAGGGAGAGAGAATATCTATAACTCAGTAAATACCAGCTATCACACTGTTCGGTTCCAGATAGAGCCTTGAATAAATTTCTGTTTATTTTGTTGCCATTTATTGACGGAGTGATTCATTTCCTGAGTCTATATAAAGCCATGTACTGTAGCTACAATGCAGCATCTTTGCTGTGGCAGTGCCTTAGTCTGAAAATGAGGAAGACTCAAAATCATTGTATAAAAGACAGAAATTTGTCTTATGGGCTTGTCTCTCCTCTGAGCTCATCATACAGTCATTAGACTGAATGCAGCCCACCTACTTATTTTTTTAACCAACCAGCTCACTCCCAGTTACATAGAAATATTACAAGTGAATCATCCTTTTGTGAATTTCTGTTGTTTGCTTGTCAATCAAATTTTTGATGATTGTCAGATAAGCTCTAATGCTAGTATAAGGACGCCAGTGCATTTTGAATTGGAGTTGAGGCTACTGAAGGACACTATGAATTTGAGGTCTTGGTGGAATGGTTTCAAAATATAAAAACTATAAAACCTCAACTCCTTTCTTTAAAATACACACAAACTGTAGTAAAAATACATTCCCCAAAAATGTGCCATTGAGTTCAGTTGTCATGGAAACAATGCATTTTTTACTAAAAGGATTTTTAAGCAAAGTTGACAGTTACAGGCTTTTATGGACTGGATTTCACTTAGCTATTCAGCTAATTAGCAGAGTGTGTTTTATAAGATTTCCGTAGCAGTTGCATCAGCAGCGAGCTGGCTGCAGCTTAGGCTGTGGAGCTTGTGTACATCACTCTGTGAATGAGTGTCTGGCATCCTGTAGCTGTTAGCATGGCCAGCTGTTTATGAATGGGGACTAGAGAAGTCCAGGGCCCATCACAAAACATAAACCGTATGTATCTGGGTTGCGCTTCTGCCATAACAAAAGTGGTGACACGCTGCAAAAGTCAGTTACCATGGATACAAAAACTGTACGCATCGTATTTTTGTCAGGGGCCTTGTGTAATTCTTTCCTCTTCCTTGTAATTTATTTGTTTAACAGTTTGTTTGTGAGCCTGCTGGTTTCAAAGTCATTCATTTGAGAGTCACTTTAATTGGACTTTTTTTCGTTTCCTCAGATTCACTCTAGGAATATTGGAGTACGGGGCTTTGACTATTAGCCAAACAACGTTAGTGGAATGAGCTCTTGTCTTCAATAATTATACAGAGTAATGACAAAATAGTTAGCACGCTGTTGACACTATGCACAGTGATAATGGGTCTCCCTTGCTATTCAAATATAATAATGGCACACTGATATGAGCTGTTAGCAACAACCTCCTGAAATGTAATCAGACAGCAGAAATGAAGAGGTAAAAACAGCTGGTTCATTGGGGTGTTTGGGTGCCAGGTCTGGACCTGAGCCGAGCTTCTGCCTGTGTGTCCTGTGTCGTCTCTGCTGCACAGCATGCCTGGATAACTTCTGTTCAGTGGGCTGCTGGTCCATGAAGGATGCACGATGACTGAGCCCAGCAGATATAAATCAGTTATAATAACAAGTGTGAATGTTCAGACATTTTCAACAGTGTGTTCCCCCTGCTGTCTAAATACAGAAGTGACCACTATACAGTCCGAGCGTTGTGCTGATGTGCACTGGCTGGATGCATATGAAATGAAGTCTACGTGCACGCAGAATCCTGAAAAAGGTCATGCACCAGAAATTACTAAAGGGATGCCTGCAGGCATGCATACCTTTGAATGAGATTATTCTAAAAGAAAAGGATAGCATTTAAAAGCTTATTTATGGAAGCCTGGATGAATGTGTGATTTTATTTCCTTGGCAACAGCTAAATGTTTAAATATAGAATCAGACAAGTTTATATCCATACTCCAACGGGGCTAAGTTTTGGTTAACAGACTAAAAATGAATGTCATCATTAGTGGTGTTGTGCGGCATGCTCTACACTTCCCAAGGGGGTGTCCTAGGTCCGGCCTTTTCCGACAGGATGCCTGTAATGGGTACACAGCAGGAGGAGATGGTGGTGGGTGGGATGGCATGAAAGAAAGACGGAGCTATTATATTTAGAACCCCAGGAATTTTTCCTCAAAAGAAAAAGACCATCATACACTCATTGTGTGGTCTTTCTCCCTCTCTTTCATGTCCACGTTATGCAATCATCTGTTTCTTTTATTCCAAGCCTTGGAGGCTTTGGCTCTGATGGAGGAGGATAGAGGACCTCAACAGGTGGAAACTTTTATTCTGGGGATGGAGGAGGAGGAGGAGGAGGTGGAGGAAGAAGAGGAGGGTAGTGAAGTATTCCTTAACAGTGAGCCCTCTGGTCTGCCTGTGCTGCACTGTTTTTACCTCAAAGTGTAACTCAGTCTGTGACAGCCAGTCCTAGTAGAGCCCAGGCCTGCTAACATGACCCCATGCAGTATCTACACCATCTGTCTGCAATGGGACTCCAAGGCAACACTCAGAGGGAGATGCGGGGAGGGGGATGGAGGGATGGAGCGAGATGGGGGTGTTTGTCAACGCTCCCTGAGGACCCCCTGTGCTGCAGTGTTGATCTGCTAATTATGTTTAATTGAGGTTGTGCAATTCACTATCACTGCCTCTAGTTTATCTAATCTCGCCCGTAGTTTTTAACAAACTGCGGCGCTGACGAGGGAACAAGAAATCATCATTATCACCACCATCAACAGTAGCAGCAATAAACGTAATTTTGTGGAGATCCGGATTTTAATTTTGGGGAAGTTGCGTAAATCTACACGGGGACCACTAGTCTGGGTTACAGCAGTTCAGCGGATATTGAAATATTTTATCTGTGCGCAGTGGATGCTCTGAGGAGCGGAGGAGCGACGCGGTGACTTGTTTGAAGTGGAGACAGTCGTCACAGCACACACACACACACACACACACACGGAGAGATAGAAATATTTGCACAAACGCGCGCACGCCTTTTCGTTTGGCAACATGGCACCAGGTGATGGCTAAACGACGAAAGATGTGCGCCATACCTCTTCTGCGTCTT
>OMLM01005490.1:117079-145571 GCA_900302695.1 Helostoma temminkii | reverse complement strand
ACCACCCCCCCTCGTCTCTCCTCAACATCCACACAGTTTATTTAGATTGTTTTTAAATGTCACCACCAGCCTGCTGTCTCTATATTACTGGCTTGTTCACCACGCTTATCTATTTTGATCTTATTTCTTTAAGTTATGAGTGTTTGCGTATGTCTACATCTGGATCAGGCTAAGGGAGCACTACACAGTCACTGATCTTAAGTTTCCAGTGAATCAGAGTGGCACCATGGGCAGGTTGATCAGGGAGTGTGTCTTGTAGCTGGTAAGCTGCAGGTTTTGTTCTGGTGTTCAACGAGTCCACGGATCTACTTCAAAAAAAAACATAAAATGCAACAGACAGAGCCGTTTTACGCTGTAATGTAAAACTAAAATCCTTTGTGTCACACTAGAGTCAGGAAACAGCACTGTACCGTGCCACCGCCACACTGACAATACCCACACTCTAACATGTGTTGTGTTTTCAGCCTCCCTCAGTGAACTCTGTACATAAAGCCAAAGTGCCGCCCCACATGCAAATACCCTCTGTGTTGTGTTTTCTATGGTTTCCCCCTTGCCAAGTTCTGATTTCCTATAAAAGGCTCTAGTATAAGTGAATCGACAATATCAGTGGAGCAAAAAAAACGATAACTACTCATCTACTTTCTAGATTACTAAATTGCACAGTGTAGGTGGGTTGATCCACTGCCGAACAGCCAAGTTTCTGTTTTCACTTGTATTAAACGCAGCAGTGGAAGGAGAGCCCTATCACCTGTTCTTTGCCAATGACTAAAGAGCTGCTGCAACGATTGTGTTTCACCAAGAACTATGATTGATTGTTAAACTGGACTTGCCGTGTAGCCAAAAAAACCCAACTGGGACTGTACAGTGACGGGTTTTGTCTTACCACTGAAGGGTAAAACAGAAGAGTGTGTGTGTGTGCACTCAATCCACAAGCAGAAAGGGCTCTCATATCATTCAGACACCATCCATGTGAGTGCTTCTTAAATAAATTCTGATGTGAAGAGCACAAACATGAAAAGATGTGAAACATAAGCTGCAGTGAGTTAATGTTTTGTATGGTTGAAAAAATGAGTACACACTGTACATGAGTAGTGAGGCTTGGTGCTGTTTCATTGGTGGTAAAGTAAGTACAAATACTCTAATGTCCTAAAACACTGTGGTTCAAACATTACTCAAACATGAGCAAACTTGAAGTTGTTGGGGACTATTTTCAGTCGCGGATTAATACGCAATTTGTGCTCTAGTGAGTATTTGCAGCAGCAGCAGCAGGATGGTGTGTGTGGGACTGAGCCAAAATTAACTGCAGTTATGTTCATAGGGGCAACACACAGAGGTTTAGATGCATAATACTTGTCATTGGCATTGTTAGGTTTGTTGACATGAAGATAAAGATGGGAAAATTACCAAAATAGATCCTTTGTCACAGTGTGTGTCTGATTTGTGTCACCTTTGCCCAGCTACAAACTTCTGGCTACTTTTATAAACCTATTGTGTATCGATCAGCATTAATGTGGTGACCAGGGGTCAGTACGGGAAACATTTAATGCTGGCTGGGGTCAACAAGGTGCTTGCTGTATGAACACACACTGATGAGAGTAGCACCCAAAAATCCTCATTAACAAATCCAGGGCCTGCAGGTCTCCTGGTAGCCTGCTAACAGTAGCCTCGAACCCATCGGCTCTTTACACACCTCACTTGTCGTAAAACACTAAACGACCAAGCTGCTTCAGGGAGGATACACTGAATTCAAATGAAATGAACTTCCTCCAGACAAGATAGCATTTTTTTTGTAGTTCACCTATACAGCACTGCCAGCGTGTAGCATTATCTTATTTGGAAATGTTTTATCAGACTGAATTATCATTACAAGTTCAGCCCTTGTTTGTGACCAAGAGAACAGCACGTTAGTGTATTTACAGGAGTGATCAAATACACATCAGATCTTATCTATTTTTTTCCACCCACATCAAATGTTTTAGAAAAAAAAGCAGAGGGTGGTTCTGAAAAGGAAGTTTTCTTTTTTGAGTACAGTCTCATATGCACTTTTACAATGACTAATTTAAGCCATACACTGTATAGAACAGCGCAATCACTTCTTTACATCTCTTTCAATTCACTTGCATTAAACTAAAAATTTCTTTGATTAAAGAGGAGTACACAGCGTTGTACTACAAAAATAGTCCAGGCAGCAGGTGTAGTTAAAAATAAAATTCACATAGAACAAATCATAAAAGATAGAGGAAGGTGTCCGTCGCCCGTTTCAAATGCTTCATAGCCTAAGCTGCTGTTCGCTTGACTTAAACAGCTGGCGTACATATACACACAAAGTGCAGTGTAGTTTCATCTACTGTATAAGTTAATATAATATGCACATTGGCAATAAATTGTCCTTTATTGTCATTCAAAGAAATTGTTGTGATTTTGTGCTTTTCAGACGCTTGTTGGCTTTGAATAAAAGCCTGATGTAGCTACTTCTGGTTGGCTATGTCTGATCATGTAATCTACCACATAACCACAACATGTTTCTTTTATATTTCAGTTTTGCATATGTTAAACAAAGAACAAAGTGATGTTTAGGGGTGCTGTCATGTGGAGCTTTTAGCCATGCAAAAGCCTGATGAGTTTGTTGTTTGGTCAGTCTACCACCTTCACCCAGATTGAAATATCTCCACATAAACACCAGATGGAGTTGTTTAAACGAGATGTTTAGCGCTTAAAGGGGTAAAATGACCAAAGTTTCACAAGCTACAAAGTATAAATGTAATGCAGGTGCTAGAGTTTGAAGCAAGACAACATGTCTGCTCAGAAAACTAGCTCATGTAGCGATTACTTTCCAAACTAAACCCAATTACAATAGACACAAGCCTGCTGCTCCTTGTCTTTCTAACAGGAAGTCATTATCTAAGTATACCTGTGTGAGTAGGAGTTTATCAACCTGAACTACTTTCCAGGGAACAAACAAGTGTAACTGTAACATCAATTCAGCAAATGTTGCATTTTTTAGGTCTGACAAAATTGCTGCAGCTTGATTGAACCAGTGTCCCAGTCCTCTGCTCTGACGAAACGCAGCGTTGTATTATAGCTTATATGTGATTAAAAAGTCAAAACAAATATGCGTAACCCATAGAATTTTTATAAAGAGACTGTGTTTTATGCTCTAGTGTAAAATGAGAAGTGCTCTGTAGGGTGGGTACTAGCGGCAGTGAGAGCTACACTGTCAACACACATGCATTTTCCATTTTTTGTTAAAATGTGGTAGCATGTCACAAATGTGTATGTTGTGGTGTATTTGTGGTTTTTGTATTTGATGTCCATGCCCTACATATGTGTGTTAGTTTAACCCAGCCTCTCCGTCTCCTTCCCTGGCTTTCAGCACCCGGGGGCCCCCTGACCTCCTAGTTACCCCGTCTCAGTGAATCCCTCTGTGATCAAAATAAGTTCAACATGTAGAGCTTCAGCAATCAGGGGCAACTCCTGGGGTATATTTTATTAACAGCAGCATTAAATATTCACCTACACCCATCGCCCCTGTCAGCCACCCCCTCCACGTCTTGTGCACTACTCTGATTCTTCAGCTGGTGAAGAAGCAAAACGAGTCTGGTAGCTGTGAGGTCCAAACAGCCTGATACTGCTGTTCTTGAATACCTTCATTCATGTCAGCAGATTCTTTTTGTATTTACTAATATATCTACTGAGAAAGGACCAGTACACGTTGAACGAGGAGAGGGAGCTGTACAGATGAGCACAAACTGTACAAAACGAGCTAAATGATTTAAAGGAGAGCACGATGAACTTGTCAGCCTCTGGTGTAAATTGCACTTGTTTGCAAGTGGTTTTGTCGCCGTTTTGCCTTCACAATTTGCAGAATTTATACGTGTACTCCCTGGGTTTCTTTCATCCTTCCCAGGCTTTGAAGTATTAAAACAAGTGTAGAGTGTTTGCATTAGTTCATAATAGTTTATTCTCACAAATGCTGTCAAGTCTCAGTAGGTCAGATTGTCCTGGTGTGGTCATACATGTGTTTCATATACATAAAACTACACATACTTAGACCATTCAGAGCTATGTCTTATTTAAAATTGCATATTTTTTTACAGTTTGACATTTTTCACAATGCAACACACAGATTCCTTGTCTTTCATGAAAACATGTGCTAAAATAATAGCAAAATAGCTTTCTGATGATTAGCTAACCTTTTAACTTGATAAACCACCACCCTTTTGCTGATATTAGGCCTCTGTGCGCAGATGTGTGTGAAACATTACTACATTACCACGGTCTACACTGTATTTCTGATCAGTTTGAAGTTGTAAAATCTGCTTTGAACGTGTCGAAGTGAAAACAAACTTTAGTGATAGTGTACTTTGCAAATTACAGATTATTAGCACAATACAATGAATATAGTATATTGGTTTATTATACACTAAGCTACCCAACATTATATAAAGTAATTACAGTAATACTTGCATAATAATGCAAAAAACTGAAATGGGTCATTCTGAATAATGAGTAACTTTAGTATATTTTTACTTAAGTATATTTTTTTGAGTGCATGACTTTTTTTGTAACTGAGTAATTCTGTACTGTAGTATTGCTACTTCTACATAAGTAAAATGTTTTTGTGGTTAAATAATTTTGTGTGTGTTTATGCAGGAGGATGTTCCCCTTTCTGAGCTTCAACATTAGTGTTCTGGAGCCGTCTGCCCACTATAACGTCTACGTGGACGTGGTTCTGGCTGATCAGCACCACTGGAGGTACCAAGGCGGAAAGTGGGTCCAGTGTGGCAAAGCTGAGGGAAACATGCCAGGTACACTTTATCAATTATATATGAAGTATCTGTCACATTAATGATAAATTGAAGGAATTTTCTCCTGAGTTTATGACCATTAGCATTTCCTTTTCATTTGAATACAAGTCACACTAACATGGACTGAGGATATACTGAAGTAAAAAGGTGATTTAGTTAAAGAGAAAGATCAGATCAGACTAACTGACAGCAGTTCTGATCCTTATAGTGCGGTTACATTTGAAGGACAATGACAAGCCGAGCATGCACTTCACAGTTTACCCTATGAATCTGTTGAGACACTTCCCCCCAGTAGCCATACACGATGGACAAAAACAAAAAGTACATCCTCACTTTGTCCCAAAAACAAATTCTAAGACAAAGCAGAAGAGCTAAGACCGGCTGCTGAGTTTAACCCTTTAATCGGACGAGGAACCATATCTGGTAACTTCAGTGTCATCACATGTGTCACCAAATGGGGTCGCCAGAGGAGTTTGGTATTCGAATAGTAAGGTTTTACTATGATGTCTGGTAATTTTGGGACATTTTTTTATAAAGATCAAAAGTATTCTAGATAACTGCTAATGCTTTGAATGAGTTATACAAGTGTTTCAGGGTTCAGGCCTGCCTGAGCGACTGCTCTGAATTGGATTGAACTTTGAACTTTGATATGCATGTGATATTTGTTACAACTACCAGCAGCAATACCTCAAGAAAAAGATGTATTTGTAGAAAACATGTATTTGTGCACATTTTTAAGAAAATCACAACACTAAAAAGGTCTTGTTAAATCTTCAAAGAATGGTCTAATGTGGAAATTTTAAATTTAAGAGTGTCCTACAAAGAGTTAAAACTGTGGTCAATCAATGCGCAGGGTCTTCAGCTCAGAGCGTGCACAACTCGAGGAAGTGGTTTACTTAGCAATATCATAGCAAACCTACATGCATACAGTAGGGAAACCAACACGAGCATCATGATAAACAAGTAGCTGGAGAGGTTTCTGTGGACATTTTTGTTGTTTGCTTGATTGTTGATACTGCAGGAAGAGAGTAAGTGACACAGAAATTATTTGTATTCTGTGGAAGTTTTGATGATTAAATTAAAGATTCATTTTTTGTTAATACTAAGATGCCTGTTTTATGTCCACATATTTTAGTTTCAATCTGAAAAATTACAATTTCAGCAAATTAAACACAACATACACACATATATGGTATGTCACTGTCCGGTATGGTCACTGTCCATGTTCCAGTTTCGTCACGTATTTCCAGTTTTGATGCTTTAGGGATTTTTCCATCTCACATCAGCCAAAACTGCAACTGTATTGCATTTTCTCTTTAAATTATGACAATAAATTGACTTGAATAAAAGCTACAGTATGTAACTTTTTTGAATATTGTTAGTAGAGACATGCTCCTGCAGAGACGTGTTTCAGAACAGCTCTAGTATCTATGCAGAGATATTCCCTAACATAGGTTTTGAGAGCGATGCCACATTCTAACCACAGAAAGTCAAACTTTGTCCTTCACATGCTGACACAAAAGGGTACCTTGGGTGTAAAGCCTTTGCTAATGGGTGTATGGTTTTGACACAGAGCCATTATTCAATATGTTTGAGCTTTAATATAAATGACAAGGTGTGAATCCAGTTTAAGACCAAGCTTTTTTACAGGTTTGGTAAAGTCACTAAATAGATGGAGCTGCACCGCAGATAAATAGTTTTTACCGTTTCATGACGAAACATAAGTGTGGAAAAAGTTTGATTGGTGGAAAGGTTTAGGGAAAGTTTACCGCTTGTGGTTAAACAAGTTGCTGAGGTCAGAGGACATTCAGCATCACTGTTATAATGTTAAAAACCTTATTATAGAATCATTGCAGTCATGGTTAAAAGAGCTAAGTCCAGTGTTTTGCCGTTTTGTAACCATGTCACCTGACTTCCTCCTTTTCTCCCGTCATAATTACCACAATCACTAAAATCTATGGATCATAACAAGCTCCTTCCACAAACATCTACAGTGTTGTCTTTTAAGAGAAGACAGTCTCAGAGGATGGATTAAATGACAGAATTACTGTTTCGTCATGGTTCGTCTCAAAATGTCTGTTGATGTTGTTACCCATTAACTGTTATCAAAATACATACTTAGTGATGAGTAACATGAAATTCTGTATGGCAGATACCACACTAGATGTGAGGTCATGTAAAAACAGTACCTGTTACTATCATTGCTGTGGCCGAGGGCCCTAATGCAGACACACGTGCAGGCAGATAGAGTGATAAAAATATAAATGAAGATGACAAAGACATACAGGATGTCAGGCAGGAAGAAGAGCAGGGTAGCAGTAGCAGGTAGGCTGACACAAGTCCACAGACCACACGATAACCTTGAAAAACTGACAGGGAGCAGGTGGAGTAGGCAGGTGTTTTCATTGTGAGATGATTAGGAACCAGGAAACAGGTGAGGTGGAAATCAGATGACTGGGTATGGAGAGAAAGTGTGGGGACGTCGAGTGGTTGGACGGCTCTTAAATGGCAGTTAACGGAAATTCCCAGGGGAAAAACGGAGGAAGGGAGGATGTGACGCAAAGGCCAGGTCTATAATTCAGTTAATTATCAGACTATCAAAGCTGCAGTGTCCGTCAGGCTGGCAAACTCAGAGCCAAATATTTTTCAACAGAAACATTTCCTTTTAATAATTTTTCAAGCAAAAGAAGAATGGCAGAGGTTTAGTAATCAGTTTGATTAGTAAGGATTTTTATTTAGTGGAACTTCATAGAGACGACTTTCTGAAACCGTGAGAACTGGAGGAGCGTAGCACAGCAGGGACAGGGAGGCCTGGGTGGAGCAGGGTGAATTGATTTCATGTCCAGTGTTAGCGCTGTGATTACACTGCATACTGTAGCTTATTAACCATTTCACGAACTGCTGGATTATCTGAAAAATGCTCTGTCACAAAGGTTTTCAGCACTTTGTTCTTACTTAAAAGTGATTGAATAAGGCTCTAAATGCATCTTATTCAATGCTTCTCCACAAATATTAGTGTTTTCCATGTCTCCATTATCTGTAAAGACTTCTATTAGAAATAAGAATTAGATTTTTATTTCCCATCTATGTCATACTCCCTGTGCTCTCATCCTCCATGCATTCATAATTACTTCCTCATCACACCTCAGAATAAAAAAAATTATAAAAAAAAAAAAAAAACAAAACGAAATGATAGCAAGTTAACCGAGACAACATTTTGTGTGATTGATGATATACAAACCACAATTATAAAAATGAAAGAAACTGTAAGGTGTTGTCACACATGTAACAGGTGTTGTGGAAAGGTGACTACAGTTGTGGAAACTGTGGTGAAACAGTGTCTCTCAATTAGATTTAATAGTGCACTTATGTGGTGTGCTCATATAAGGTTAGCAGGTCATTGTGGTAACACTGTGAAAAATCATGGCGCTGTGATTGTATCCTGCAATAAAAAAGCATCAAACATAAAAGGGATGGAAACAATATTAGTATTATTTGCAGAAACTGATGATAAAGGTTTAAATTTAAATGTGATGGAGGAATCTGTTACATCATCTGTAGGCTATTGTTTCAGTTTGTGTGCTTGTATTGAAAAGTCTAATGCAAATGATTTCAGTTTGATAAAGTGGCTGAACACGTCTGCAGTAATGCAACCGGGGAATATTTTAACACTAAATAATGACTGCAGAGTGGAGGAGTTGTAGTTTTGTGTGTGTGTTCATTAATTTTTGTGCCTACAGGGAACAGGATGTACATGCACCCAGATTCTCCGAACACAGGCGCTCACTGGATGAGACAAGAAGTGTCGTTTAGCAAGCTGAAGCTCACTAACAACAAGGGCAGCACCAACAATGTGGCGCAGGTTCTGTCATTTTTCTTATTTCTCAGTTTGTTTGTTTTTTCTCTAACAACTGCATCAGTGTACATCTAATGTTCAGGTGTTAGTAACTCTGAATCTGTTCATTTTTTATTGTTTGGTATCCTAAAACTTACACAAATTATTTACTAATCACAACATCAATAAACACTGCTTTTATATTTGTGTTTTAGTGTAACTGTTACACATTACATGCTGTATTTAATTTAATTTTCTGATATATATCAAGTAAAAATTTCACAGCAGTGCTCTAAGATGCAATCTTGCATTTCTTTTTACTGTTTTCTTTCAAATGTTTAATGTCTTTACATTTTTTATTGATTAATATCCCTGTCCTGATCCATCTCTCCTCTATAGATGATAGTGCTCCAGTCGCTCCATAAGTACCAGCCTCGTCTTCACATTGTGGAGGTGAAGGAGGACGGCACGGAGGATCCCTTCCTCACATCCAAAGCACAGACTTTCATCTTCCCAGAGACCCAGTTCATCGCTGTTACTGCTTATCAGAACGCAGATGTAAGTCACCTCAGTCTAGATTTTCTGTGTTTTCTCTCAAAGCCTGTTCGACTTTAGCCCAGTATTTTACACCGAATCTGACTTAAACAAAACTGAATTCTTGTCATATTTTGGCCACAACATCTCTTATAAGCTTCAAAACACGGTTTAAACGAGCTCCACAGAGTCCTGCTTCATTTCAGAACAAAGCTTTGATTTATGCATGCATGCATCAAAAATGCAAACACGCTAATGTACATTCCTACAACCTGCTGTAAGGGTTAGAATGGATGGATATACAGTGGCCAAGTTCAGCTAAGAGTCACCTCAGCTGACCTGAGTGCTGAAGCTCACCCTACTCCAGCATGTGCTGTATATCGTATATCTTAACAGCTGTTCAAATACATTGTGTAAAAGTTACTGAATGCACATGCAAGATCGTGGTGTCATACAATAATTATTCCATCACTGCATGCTGCGTGTGAGTGTCCCCACTGTCTGTCCTAAAGAAGAACTCTTTCCCACAACAAGGGAAGAAACTGCACGTTATTTTCATTAACTGTTAGTCAGTGACCTCCTGTCTTTCTGCTCTCTTGTTTCTCTTTCGTGCTCACTCCTTCTCTGTTTCCTATGCCTAAATTCTCTCATTGCCCTCCTCCTATTCCCTACACAGATCACTCAGCTGAAAATAGACCATAACCCCTTCGCTAAAGGTTTCCGTGACAATTACGACACGTAAGTAATTTATAAAAGAAATTGTATTTGCGGAAATAAATTACAGTAAATCATTATCTTTTAAAGAAGGTAAAGAACATATTTTCGTATGTGCCTTGCATTTCTTCACCCTAAATAGTGAGACTGGATCTCTGCTGGTATTTAAATATCCTGTGTGCTCACATCATTCTTTTAATATAATAAAAGTAATTACTACTCTGCTTCAGCACGCTGTAGTCAAAGGGTGTGAGGGGCTGTGAGATGTTTTAGATAGTTTGAGGTTTGGGCAGGAAATAACACCTTCTTTTTTTCCTTTTCTTCTCACACTCTTTTCTCATCCCCTCCTCCTCCCTCCTGCCTAGGCTGTACGCTCCTCCTGACTCTGATCGCCTCACCCCCTCCCCTACAGAGAGCCAGCAGCTGCTGCCAGGGAGCTGCTACCCCCAGAGCTACCTCCCTGAGCAGTACATGAGCCCCCTGCCACAGAGCCGCTTCTACAGCCGCGAGCCTATTGGCATGGGCCAGCAGCACAAAGACTCATCCTCCAGCCCCGGCCCTCACAGCCGCTGGTACCTGCCGCCTCAGCAGGGTGTGGCCCCTAATAGGCTTGAGTTCACTTCCTCCTATGATGGGGACTTCTCCGGAAACAGTTTCTACAAGCCCTTTCCATTGCAGACATCCGCTCACCATGCCCTCAGCTACTACCCAGACCATCCTTTTGCGTCTACTAGTGTGTCTGTATCAGGTGCCAACTCAGCAGGCTGGAGCACCAGCAGGCCTACCCCTCAGTACCTCAGCCACCCAAGTAAAGCTGGCCCCAGTCTAGGCTGGTATAGACCCATATCATCCTCTTCTTCCTCCTCATCCTCTTCTATGTCACCTGGCAACCACAGGCTGCTTCCCCCCTCGCTCTTTGAGACACTGCAGCCACCCCTACTGCAGGAAAAGCCTAAAGACACTGCAGGGGTGGTGGGGGAGGACCCCTGGCTCGAACCACCCTCTGTGAAATCAGCAGACTCTGCAGACTCAGGCCTGTTTGAGGGCAGCGTGGGGGACAACAAGAAGAGGAAGGTGTCACCATACACGTCCAGCACTGAAAACTCCCCACCTCCACGCAGTGGGGACATCTGCGACAAGGACAGCAACAGTGATGCAGACTACTATGGCTATTACACCCACTGAAGGCCTCACACACCACCAGAGTGGGCACAGGTCTCTCCCAAAATCCACAAACTATGTGACTAGCCTCTCTATAAAGTCCCTTTTCGAAGTGTCAAATGATTACATGAGAAACTTTCAAGGTTACTGTCAAAGTTAGTGTTGAACACAAGTGGATATGACTGGGACACTGCCCTACAGTCACATAAACACCAAAACAGACATACAGACCTGTGACTTTAGCCTTTGAAACATCTGGAGTTTGAAAAAAAAAAAGATCTGCATATCTGCTTGCTGACAGACGCCTGCAGGGATTGTCTGTTCTTTCTGCATCAAACACTCTCTTTGTCTCTTTTGCTCTGTCTTGTCTCTGTCTGTCTCTTCCTGTCTCTGTCTGTCTCACACTGAACCATTCACACATGCACTCACGACATGCTCGTGTTCATTTCCCTGATCACTGTGAGCAGAAATTACACTGTCTTCTCTCTGATGTGGTACAATTCATTTGGTGCAGCTCCCACTAATGGTGATAAGTGAGCGTTGCAGGATAAGGGTGCAGAGGCCAGAGTGTCTGAGTGGAGTATAAGTCCGGGGGTTAAGTGAGCTTAGCGAGCACATGTTGTGAAGTAAGAGCGCTTATCTGTCCCTAACCTGCTAGGACAACTTGTGTGCGTGTGTGTGTGGAGTGTGTGTGTGTGTGTGTGTGTGCTGCTGTTAAGTAAATTAACAGCCACAGCAGAAACCAATCCAGGAATGCAACATATCTAACAAGTGTGAAGGACTTAATTTGAAAACACGTAACAGCAAGCTTGTGTGAAGTACCAATCTTGGGTTATAGTTTACATTTGCAGCTACACACAATTTTTTGCACTGATTATATCCAAAACTCAACTAAGTGACTTCAAACATAGCGGCTAATCTGATTAAATTAATATTAAAATGTATAATTTATTGACAGTGATGCATATGTGTTCATAACCGAGTTAAACCTCAAGAACAGAAATGCAAAAACATGAAACATAAGTGTATAGCTGGCACAATGTCTAATCAAACTGCTGGCTGGACCTAATGGTTGGTGAGCAATATTTTCTGATTCTTTATGAATAATGAGACTAATCTAGAAAATGATCAGCAGCCCTAAGCTCGGTGTGAAAAATGGTCCAGCCGAAGTGTTCAACCAACTCTCATGAGCCTCATTGCTGGATGAATTTGACCAGATGTCAAGAGGATAATTTAGTTATTATCACATGACTGTAGTATGGATTTTTGTATGTTTGTTTATTTATTTATTGTTTTCATATTGTTTCAGGGACAATCAGTCAGCACCACTGTAAATGTGCCAGCAAGTAGCTACTTTGAAGCTTTTTTTGTACTGTAAATGGTAGTAGTCATACAGATTGATCAGAAAAAAATTATAAATAATTAACTTCTTTGCTCAAACTCTCATTTTGCATCATTTTTAAGGTAATTTAAGTGTGATGAAGTAAAGCTGTACCATATGGCACCAGGCAAAAACAATGTCAGTTGCACATTGTTTGCTTTGATAGACTGAAAAAGGCCCCATTATAGCAAAGGCTCAGTCAATGTAAAAATGCTCCTGTCACCAAATGCAAATAAAGTGCATGATCAATACCAGCATCAATAGCAATGTAGCTGGAAAACAGCACTGGCTACAGGAAGTATGTGTGAGCATTCAGCGTTCATATAATCTCCTTTTCAATCTGGTTCAGTTACCATTTGTGACCATTAATGTTTTTGTGCAGTTGTGTCGCAGAGTTTGCCCAAACAGTTTCCATACAGTAGGAGCAGAGCTGCACGTGTTAAAGTGGGTCATTCAGCATGGCTACATGCACCTGTAGGTAAACAGACGAGGCACTGTCACCCTCAGACAACAATAAGAGGAAGTAGAAAGTGACCGGGCAGACACTCTGAATTTCCTCCCTAGTCTCTGGGTCTATCATGCAGTGACACTGGCTGACAGAGACCCTGCTTCCAGTCTGGTGACAGAAATGAGGAGTGAGGCTGCAGTCGGCACTGATCAGAGATCTGTTCCTCATTCCTCAGCAGGTGTGCTAATGGCCTCAGACAACACTGGGAGCGACAGACAGGTGCCCGGGTTACTTAAGTCTTGTGGCAGAGAGCTTAAATTATTTACATTTATTGTATGACTGATGTAAAAATGCACTCTGGAAATGCCTAAAATGAGCTGATAACAGTAGCAATCAAAGAAGCGTCTGTCTGTGTCAGTGGTGGGCAGATATTGGTACCTTCAGAAAGAGCCAGGCTAGCTGTTTCCCACTGTTTCCAGTCTTTATGCTAAGCTAAGCTAACCATGTGGTTTTATATTTAGCCTGCAAACATGGGAATGTTATTGATCTTCACATTTATGACTTGGCAATAAAGCTACTATGCTTATTTCCAAATGGACAAAGCTAATTGTTATTAAACACTGTATATAAAAGAAGTAATACCTGCTGTAGCTGGGGGAAGCTCTTGGGGACCAGGGAGGAGTTCATTTATTGATACCAGTATTTTTGATTTTTAAGTGACAAGTTTCAACTAACGAAGGAGGACTTCCTCCTGTGTGGAGAGCCCTTCGTGTTGGGAAATAAAATACAATTAATTGAAATAAAATAATGCAAATGATTTATTTTGTTTTGTTATGTCCACTTAAAGATATAGATGATTAAAAGACCAGGATACTTCTGTGGTTGCATTATGTTGTCACTTTTATTTAAACACAATAACTCCTTCGGAGCTGTGTTGATTTTATACTATCATTACATAGAGACTGGGTCTTACACTGAGAGTTGAAGACAATCACAAACATGACATATGCAGAAGTAAAATCTCTCTTTTGCAGCAACTTTGCCATATGATTGAGTGACTGAGCATTTAAATAAAAAAGTCAAATGGCAGCAACGTGTTCATTTGATGCTGAAAACACAATCGGTATCACTTGTACGATCAATGTGTTTGTGTAACCACTTCCAAAAGATGTACCTTTCAGTGTTTCTGTTAACTTCTGTCAGAGAAAGAGGTTATTATTCTTAATGTATATTAATAGAGGTGAACAATGGAAAATTCCTGTTTCAAGTGCAATTAATAGAAAGAAAAATAGCATAGAATGGATGGTGGCATTGACAAACAATGATCACTGGCCTGTGGATGATGTTAGTTATTTATTTTATGTGCTGTGGTTTGTTATGTGGTACTCCCAGTGAACCTGCATCTACTCCAGTGTAAAATCTCTCATCAAACAGCAGCAGAAAATGCTTTCAGACACCTCAGGATGGACCCCTGCTGGATATTTCAGCTACTGCAATCAACTACAGACAATGATCATCATGTTAAACCACTAGTACCTCCATTTCCCATGAGTGGTCTGTTTCAATTGAACGCACATTTTCCTCAATAAGAGAATTAAACAGTATGCAGGGACTGTATTTCCAGAGATATTACTGTAATATATAGAGGTAGAGGAGTGAAGAAGAGAGACCAGGAAGGTCAAGAAACAAGCATGTTATTTTCTGTGTGTGGTCCATGTGCGCTGTTTCATCAAGGGAGCAATAATCCTCCTTTTGAAGAGCTTATAAATAGCAATGCTGAAACAAATACGATTTCTGAGAGGGAAAAGTGTTATTTATTAATGCTGGCTTAACTGTGTAATGTACTATTGTTTTTTTATTCACGAAAAATAAAGCTTACACATGATATATGTCAACAGCTCTGATGTGTTCTTTATCTTTAATGCAGATATAAATATTGATATATTGGTATTGATTGATATATTTCAATTTAGGGAAAGATCTAATAAATCAATTTCCAGACAAAAATAAAAAGACAGTTGTGATGTAAACATTCTAATTTCCAACCAGCTCCATTAAAAGATTAAAATTATTAGGTTCAAAACAATTCAATAATAAGTGTTTTAATAATAATAATAATTATTATTATTATTATTATTATTATTATAGAGTATTTAATAATAGTAAGATGTTAAACTGTTGCAATATCATATGATCTTTATTGTATTTTGTTACAAGTTCAATGAATTAATTTAGTTTTAATTGTTACATTAAATGAATGTAAATGTTTATGTGTAAAGTTATGTTCATTTCAGTTGAATTCATCTTAGAAGAACAGTAGAACGTATATAAGTTGTCCCAGCTCAGTGGATATGGTTTAGTTTATTTTTTTATTACAGTCTTCTGATTGGAAATATGCCCTGTGCCTCTAACCCACAGCCTGTCAGGTGAAAAAACCCACACTCACACACACACACACAGAGTGAACATGAGGTTATAAACAACAACTGGAAAACAATCTAATCAAATCATCCACTTAAATCATAACTAATTTTGATCATTATTGAAACTAGAAAGTAAAATACACATGTATGCAACAACAGCACATGCTGAGTATGGTAAAACCCATCACAATAGCTGATAACTGTCAATGTTAGTACCAATATTAAAAAGATAAAAACTGTATTGTATAAGGTAACATTGAGTTTTATGTAACCATAGTCGCTTTTTTGTTAGCAGAGTGACATATGTTTTCTTTCAACAGCCTAAAGATTTAGGTTAGGGACAAGTCTTCCACGTGACTAGGAAATGATGACCAGGCTTGGTAGTGATACCTGATCTTCTCTAAACTCAACAGCAGAATCATTTCTTGGATCCACTGGGCAGAGGTATAGTTGGAAAATGTTTGCCTTTTCAGTTAACTAATATAAAGCGGAGGGCACGCAATGAGCCTAGGAGAAGCTAGTATACATGCTACATGCACTGATTAATAGCTAAGTTATAGAGAATTTAAAGTTTGTAAACTGTGTTGAATTATTACAAAGATTGTGCTGCCTTTCTGAAACAGTTTTCCAGCTACCAGAAAACTGTTCATGAATTTAGGGATTTATCAAAAATTATAGAAAAGTGTATGAGTCAAAAAAATTACACGATATCCAGGTAGTGCATCAGGTCCGTAATCCAGACTGACAAATATTATCAATATTATTAATTAATTATCAGTGCTTGATTTTGTGATTTCATTTTCCTTTACGTTCTTCACATATTCCTTCTCCATCAAATTTAAACAGTTCAAGCAACCTTTTACTCAAATGACACAAAATGTATGCAGGTGACTCGTGGTAACTACAAGCCACAGGTAAACAGAGACAATACCTCACAATACGTTGCCTCTGGCCCCCAACATGCAACATGGTGTGCCTAAACTTTACATTTTCTATAGGGTAAACAATGCAAACGATGACAATGGTTAGTCAGTTCAGTCTGTGCACCACAACTTATAGTACATTTCTTGTAAATTAACAAGAAATGTACTGGAAGCAGCTTTGCAAAAAACTTACAAAGCACACAATACTCGTACTTACTCAGACAATGCGGATGCACGTTCTTCGACTGAGAAATTTTTAAAGGAAAGCTAATTTATCTGTAACAACTGACCAAATCTAGCTCATAAATTGAGTTTGTTGAACCTGTCTTCTGAGATTGAGTGAATTTAATGTAACACAACTTTAAATATATTAATGAAACAACTTAACTCTCTCCATATTTTATCAGGCAGCAGGGGAAATTTCAAAATAAACAGATTTACAGTGTAGCAGTGACCAAGGCAGTATCAATAGCATACTGATACTCCATACATTTTCAGATTGGAGAAGCAGGAAACACTGGCTGCTTAACAACTACTTAATTATCAAAGCAGTTGCCAATTAATTTCCTTTCATTTCTGAATTTTTGTGCAACTAATTAATCAGCGTGTTTACATGGACTCAAGTAACCAAGTTACTGTTGAATGTCCCCCATAATGGGGGAAGGGGGTTGGAAAAACATTCCCAAAAGAGAAGTCCAATTACTGCACCTTGTATACACATTACTTGCTTTCTACAAGAGCTCATGTGCATAACAAAGGTTGCAAAAGCTCCATTTGCTGAACGCAAATTATTACGACATTTTTATTACTTTCTTCAAAGTCAGAAGTTTACACACACTAAGATCACTATACCTTTACACAATTTGGGAAAGCCCAGATGTCATGGCTTTTGAAGCTTCTGATAGGTTAATCAACAATATCTGAGTTAATTGGAACTATACCTGTGGATGTATTTTAAGGAACGCTTCTAAAACACTGCTTCTTTGTATGACAGTATGGGAAAATCAAAAGAAATCAACCAAGATATCAGGAAGAGAACTGTGGACCTCCACAAGTCTGGTTCACCCTTGGGTACAATTTCCAGTTGCCTGAACGTTCATCTGTTCAAACAGTTGTGTGCACATATAAACACCATGGGAATGTCCAGCCGTCATATTACTCACATGCTGCTCACAAGGCCACATTTAGGTGAAAAAAGGGGGACGTTTTTTAAGCCTTAAAACACCATCCTAAATGTAAAGTATGGGGGTAGCAGCATCATGCTGTGGGGCTGTTTAGCTGCAGGAGGGACTGGTGCTTTTCATAAAACAAATGGCATCATGAGAAAAGAACATTGTGTAGAAATATTGAAGCAACGTCTCAAGACATCAGCCAGGAAGTTAAAGCTTAGGGGCAAATGAGTCCTCCAAATGGACAATGACCCTAAGCATACCACTAAATTAGTTTAAGGGCAACAAAGTCAATGTTTTGGAGTGGCCATCACAAAGCCCTGATCTCAATCCTATAGAAAATCTGCGGGCAGAGCTGTAAAGGCGTGTATGAGTAAGGCAGCCTACAAACCTGACTCAGTTACACCAGTTCTGTCAGGGGGAATGGGCCAAAAGTCCAGTCCAAAGGTCCAGTCTAAAGGCAATTCTACCAAATACTAAGTAAATGTATGTAAACTCCTGACCTTGGAGAAAGCAATAAATTATTTTTAGCTGTGTTCCAAAAGTACATATGGCCTCTATGCCAAATCAGAGACAAGAACTAATATATCTTCAGTATGTAAAATCAGTTGAAGTCACTAAAAGTGCAGCAACAGGAAAGAGCCCCTTGATTGATTTTGGAGTGGTCCCTGTGTGTGTGCTCCGGTGCCGGCAACAATGCGAAAATTGCACTGCATCTGTGATAACAGGCAAACTGAGGGGGTTGATCAACAGCTATTTTGGTCCAAAATGACACTTAATGTGCATAAAAGCAACCCTCTCTCCACTCTTCTGGCACAGTTCGCCCTGCTTTTCTTTCCAATTTTAGAGACTTTGTCTAAATTTGACACCTGGAAAGTGCAGAGAATGAACCAAAACAGCAAAATTGTTTAAAGGCTGTAAACTCACAAAGGAGCTGCTGATTCAGATGAAAACTCTCACATTACGAAATGATCACTTTGTTTTCATTTCATTTTAGGTTCTTATCTTTATTGTGCGTTGCAAAATGCAACTGGTCCCTTTGAGGACCATGGTCCACATGTTTAGTAATCCAACTCAGACTTTAGCATTGATGTACATTTATACTGTGAAATAACTGTACTCATAGAATGCAAACTGGTTGGGAGGAGAAGATGATTTGATTAAATGTTACACTTATAGAACAAGCATCTTACTAACTGACAGAAACAGAAATACAACTACAGCTTTAAAAGAGTTTGAGTCATTTGTCCATTTTGAGGCCTGCCAAGTGTGCGTCGCATTCAGTCTTTTCTCCAAACAACAGTGAATGTATAAACAAATATAAGTCAAGTAGAGTTACCTAAACAATAAAATGCATTAAAAAATCAATCTTGATTAGAAAGTTCCTTCTACGTTTCTTCATATAATGAATTAACTTGACAGGTGAGGGTTTCCATGAGCCAGTCATGGGTGAGTGTAGAAGCACTATCTCCACTCTTCACGTTTCTCAGAGCGGTTCATATATGCTGCCCAAATAGCCACTGTTACTTCTCCTCAATCTCTCGTGTGTTTTCTGTCCGTTGGTGCCCAATCCTGTCATCACCACAGAATTAGGTTTTCAGTATTAGCAAAACCTGGATCCTCTCTGAGCTTCCAGTAAGTCCCGTTGGTCAACCACACGTCCCGACCACAGGAGTCTTTGGCTTTCCTGAAGATGAAGAACAAGAAAAGAGTCATTTATAAGTTGTCTAGAGGCTGAGTCACGTCAAGTGGACTTTGCCTTCACTAATCATCTATAGCTTTTTCAGAGGAGAGCTGGTTAAGTACATATTTTAAAGTATCCGCATGCATTAGCCAAGATCCCAGTGACTGAAGACACTTCTTGGATGAGTAGTGAAACATTTTAAACAAAGACACAAAAGGAAGCCCAGTTGACATAATTCAGCTTTGAGATAACTGCATTGGAATGATGCAGAACCTTCACTGACATTTATAAACTTTTCTTTTGGTACAATTATGATATTACTGTAAGAAGTTGGAGAGAACAGAAAGATTTTACTATTTCTTCCAGGCGTTTTTGTGCCCATGAAATCTCAACTAATGTTCTTTGTCGGGTCATCGACATTGTTATTATCCTGATTTAACCATAGTCAGGATATGATACACAACATAACCTGATTATTCACATCTCTGTGTCTAACTAGATTCTTCTAAATGATAAAACTTTCAGTGCACACTTACAGTGCACCAGATAAGAAAATCTGGCTTTATAAATTCTACATTTATCAAAATGGCATTATTTTAATAATTTTTATTCAGAGCAGCCTAATTGTTGGTTTGTCATAGCTACCAATATCTACCATATTTTTACAATTATAATGTACTATGAAGACATATTTCAAATGATTACAACTGTGTTTTTCTTTACTCATTAACACCAGCTTCCAATGATCAGTGTGTGTTTTGCATTTAATAAATGTTTACATGTAAAGTGATGCCAGAATAATATTCAGATTTATTTGCCCAATACCACAACAAATTCAGTGTGGACTAGTCTCAACAGAAGGAATAATAAATAATAATAGAATAAGAAGAAGAAGAAGAAGAAGAAGAAATAAGGGAACAGGAGTACGTTTTAGACATTTAGTATTAACAAAAATGCACCATAATGTGTGATTATTTTATGGTGTTTATAACGAATCATTAGAGATGGAAGAGTTATACCATAAATTTGCTGAAGCAAAAAGCATTAAACGCACAATCTGGGACACAATGATGTTTTACAACATTATAAATAAATGATTATCCCATATAACATTTCATATAATTATTATAATGACGACTTTATCAGAAAGGAACTAACTTGAAAAAGCGCGGAACATGATCTTCACCCCGTTTGCCCAGTTCTTTTCTCCGCTCCCTCTGCAGTTCTTCGATCTCATCTTTCCTTCTGTCTGCTTCATCCACTTTTCCCTCCTCAAGCATTCTGAAAAGAAAAAAAGAATTTCATGAATGCATAAGAGACACCAGCCTTAACTATGTAACCCTCCAACAGTTAAGATTTGCAACAACATCTCCAGCTCTACTCGCCTTTGGTCCGGGCGCAGGCGAGAGTCTGTAGGAGGCAGGAGAGGCTTCAAGTCTGGAGTGAGTTCATTCAGCTCCATGGCAAAAGTGGAGAAGCCATAATACAGCAGGTAATCCTTTGGCTGGGGATCTGTGGGGTGATAAGAGCCTCTCGGATGAGCTGCTGCACCAATGTGACATTTGGATTTATGCTGATTAGTAGTTTTACCTCTAAAACAGCATCACTACAATCAGCTTAATTAGCTACAACATGTGACAGAGAGCACTCAACAGTAAGGTGTACGAAAAGGGATAAACCTTAAGGTGCGTAAACAATCATGTTCTTACTTGGTTTCCAGACACATTTTGGAGTTGGCAAAGTGTCACAGAAGATGCCTTCATGCCACAGACCTCCAAACCGGTGAATAATACTCCCACTTTGGTCCAGCACTGTGCCCTGCACCTCGTTCTTGTTTGAATCTGAACCCCAGTATCGAGACTACAGTAAAATAAACCCTTTGTCAGTCCATAAAATACAAAACAATACCAAACATATATACCACACATGCAAATCAATGGCAAAAATAAACTATAAAAAAACACTAAAATAATACAGGGCAGAAAGTTGTTTCATTCACCTTGACGAAGGTGATTTTGCAGGTGCAGACGTTGCTTTTAAGATTTCGGACTGTGACCTCTCCGTAATGCTCCAGATATCGCTGCTGACTGAAGACGTTATGGATGCAGGTCACTACTTTGTTCCACTCGTAGTGATCTCCATACCTGGACAAAATGCCAACACATGGCATGTTTGTTATTACTGAAGTAGTTAGTTGATTCACAAAACATTTATCAACAATTTTTTTTACTGATTAATGGTTATTCATCAAGAAAAAATGCTTCTTTGGTTTGAAAAACTAAATTATTAATTATTTGGTTTTAGTGCAAGGCAGAAATTTAACTGTTAAGTTGCATGAATGAGGGAAAGCAAACCAGCCAGTGATCACAGCTGTCATGATGGTCTAAGACAAAGTCACAAGCAGAGGTAACTTAACCGTATAAATAAGACGATGCTTTGTTAAGTTATATGAAGAGTAAATACAACCCCGATTCTAAAAAAGTTGGGGCGCTGTTCTGTAGATTCTGCAAAGCACCTCAACATTTTTATTGTATCCAAATGACAAATTTAAATGGTTCCAGCTTCTGAAATATTTGGATTTGCTTCTTTTTCACATGACCATGTCAGAAAATTGAAATTATAAAGCTGTGTTAGACTGGCGACCGCTATTACAATCTCCAGAGACCCCTGAGAGGGAGTCTGGATAATGGATGGATATGGTCACTCAGTGCTTATAATGACATTTCTCCTTATTTCATGGATTTTTAAAGACCAGACTTTGAGAATGAGGATGTGTAATCTAAGGATCTGAGTAAAGAATCTGGATACTTCCTCCACCACTGTACATTACTATGTAAAGAATGTACGTTCAAATGCAGAGACATTGGTACAACATTGATGGGTTCAAAGTTTGTCTGTGGTTAGTGAGTCTAAAGCATCACCTTAAAGTGATCATCATTTCCCATTGAATGTGGTTAAACCTAACAGCTGTTGTCATGTGAAAAAAGATAGACTGTTTACCTTGAAAGAGTCACATTCACCATTCCTGTTGGCAGAATCTCTACTGACTTTCCCCAGAATTTATTTTTCCATCGTTGGTCTGTTCAGAAACAGAAAGACATTTTGATATATAATATATATAATATATAATAATAATATATAATATATGCATATCATGTCTGGTGGCAGCTTTGTGTTAAAAATCAGTGGACTGAGGCAGTTATGATTACATCCGCTAGCTAGCGCATGGAAGACATTGTTCTGATGAGAGTCTCACCTTGCCAGAAGGTGAAGTTTTCTGACTCTGCATGGCAGGCAGAGATGGGTGGATGGTGGCAGACCTGGTATGAAAGAATTAAAGAGCCCTATTAATTTTGGCTTACATTAATGCATTGCAGCTATTATTAATATTAATATATTGGTTACAATATGGTTTGGCATTTAATAAAGTCATCCTTGAGTTTCTTAAAACATTTAAAATGCAGCTTGAATACACTTCCACACTCCTTTTCTCAAAATGATCTTCCTTGATACAAACTACCAGGTAAACACATAACTGAATACACACCAAATCACTTTAGCTGCCAATTGTTGTGTGTCAACTTATTCTCCTCCAAGAGGCTCCTCATAAAACTAATAGGTTGTGCTGATGATCTAAACTTATGATAAATGAGTGTTGTTGTTTCACAGGTGAACACGTCTGTTTTAAATATTACAGGACCTTGGACACTCGAGTCTGACCTACAGCATCCAAGCTGCCCAATAGTTACCCCTGGGCCATAGACCGTAATAGTTATGTACCTTTAATATCTTTTTATTGCGTTTTTATAAGTAAATTCACAATAATAGAACTTATTAACATTGGGAATGATTGACTTTTGCTGGTGTTGTGTCAACATCTTTTCCCACAGCTATGTTGAGCAAGTAAGCTGTAGCTCTATTTGACATGGTGCCATAAAATGTTATGTGGTTCTCGCAAGAAGTTTCTGGTATGGGGTTTCCAAAGTCACATAGCGCAGTAACCGATGAATTTGGCATGCTATTTGTCTCATTTCATGTCAGTGTACCATCAAAATTAATGATCTTAATTGTTTGATAACATGACAACAATTTTATTAAAGCAATAAATCACTTATGGTTGACTCATACGGTTCTGTGTGGCTGAGCTGCTCCATTAAACCAGTGAGCAACTCATCATTCATTTGTCAGTGAATTATTATCCAGATTATCCATTAAGTAATGTCATCCTCCATCAGCTTTTTCCTGATTTTAAAGTTTAGTCATTTAGGCTATTTGAGTCAAATAAAGAAAGCATTTCCCCAGTGAAGTTCTTCGACAGATACCTGCTCACTAATGAGGCGGAAGCCCCGGTCCTCTCTGACGCACTCATAGGTCTCTCCCAGCACTGGGTTAAAGGGCTTGTAGCGGTTTCTAAAAGTTGCAGTGGAGTAACCAGAGATGGCAAAGGCAGCAATGTAGACCTGCAAATGTTAAACACAAAAATGTTTATTTTATCGACTGGTTCACACTGTGTGGAAAACAAAAGGGATTATAGGTGCTTGTAAAAAACTGTTGAGAAGATACCTCCACATACTGCATGTGTTATGCAGATGTATTATCATTGATAAATGTTTTGTGAATCAACTAGCTGCTCCAGCACTAAGTAAACTTGCCACATGTAGGTATTTTGTCCAGGTATGAAGAACAAAGTAGTGACCTACATGCGTTGTTGTCTTCCCAGTACTTACAGAGCAAGTATTGTATTCACTTATTCAGCAAGTATTCACCACCAACAACAACTTGACTGTGTCGTCTCTCTTACTACAACTCTGAAAGTTAGGGCTGCCGTACCATCCTCTGGTAGGGGTCAGATGTGTTGTTGGCGGTGTCTAGCAGCTCGCTGTACTCCAGCTCTTCACACAGCCTCTGCAGCAGGTTAACTGGCTCATTGAGAGGAGCCGGCATGGACACTCGAGCCAAGTCTTTACCTGAGGAGAAACAGAACATGAGCTTTAGAAAACTGGCATGTGTCAGAAATTCTGTTTAAATGCAGAGGGGTGTGAGTTTTAGGTCCTTGCCTATGTTATTGTAAAGGATAGCCATGAGACCCACATGGCTGTTGTCTGGACAGTGTGCAGGAAGGGTGGTTCGGCGTCCAGTGCTCTTGGGAAGAACACTGTTAGGAGACCTGGAAATGCTAGCACGGTACTTGCGGGTAGTTGATGCTGCAATGAAACAGGAAATAATCTGGTGATGAGGACTGAAAATACTGTGGTCCTCGTAATTAAAAGTGCAATGGAGTTTTACTTTTCAGACAGTTACAAGAACAATAATCCACATTTACAGCGGTGACCTAAATGTTAAAGTGAGGATGGCCAGAATCCTAAAAATACTGTTCTTATGCAACTAAACTTCAAACACTATAATGTTTTTGTAGAGATTTTAATCAGTTGCTGGGTTATGTTCAAATACAACATATGTTTTGGGTGAATTAAGAGCTAAATAATGGACAGATTCAATAATAACTCAGACTGTGTCGAAGGTCAGTGAAAACAGATGGGTTTTGATAAGAGATTTAAAAACAGGCAAGGATGAGTTCTGTCTAATGTGCAAGGACAGCTCGTTTCACAGTTTTGGAGCTCTGAGCTTACGTTTAGTTTTAGGTACACTAGGTAGAAGCAGCAGGTCAGCTGATCTGAGTGACCGTGATGAAACGTATGGGTGCAGAAGCTTTAAACATTTAAAAACAAATAAAAGAGTTTTAAAAAGTTTAAAAAGGATCCTTAAGTGCACAGGCAGCCAGTGAAGTAAAGATAAAATAGACTTGTGGCAGCATTTTGGATGAGCTGCAAACGAAAGACTGACGACTGACTGACACCAAGATAAAGTGCATTGCAGTAATCCAGCCAGGTGGTGACGAAGGCATGGATTACTGTTTCGAAGTGCTGCTTAGTAAGAACGGGCTTGACTTTGGCCAACTGCCTCAGGTGGAAGAAACTGGACTTGATAACAGATCGGATCTGGCTTTTGAGCTTCAGTTCAGTATCCATTTTAAATCCAAGGTTAGTAATTTCAGATTTGGCGTATTCAGCCAAGGGCCCCAAGTCCAAAGAGGCAGCCCCACTAGATGAATTAGCTCCCATTACCAGCACCTCAGTCTTTGAATTCAGATTTGAATTCTCAGTCATCCAGGTGACGTTATCTGGAAGGCAATAAAATCTACATGGTCCATTGCAGTGAAGTGTGAGCAGAGCTCCACTCTGGGGAAACTACAGCAAGATGGCCCAGCACAGTAGGATCCACACCTGAATCATAATCAGCAGTGTTCCTTCATCTGAAGGGACATTTGTTTGAGGACATTTTGCATAGAGAAGATAATATCCAATTTTTAGCAGAGGCTGATGGGAATTAGTTGTCTGCCACAAATTATTTTACTTTCAGTAAAGCACATGGTGGTTCTTCAAGAAAATATTATTAAAATGATTGCATGATTGTGTAAACCAAAGTGGTGAACATACTATACGTGGAGCCACCTTGTCCACATGGCTAAAATAATCGATATAACATATTCAGAATGGCCTTGCAGCACACAAGAAAACTGTTAAAAGGTTCTTTATATGGTTCAAAGTTTTCAGGAAAGGAAATATAAAACAAAACACACAGTTATTTCATTTAATTTCCACCCTCCACAATCTTTTTGCACATGCAACCACATGTTATGTACCCACCATGCCCTTCCTCTGGCTCTGAGTTGGTGGTGCTTCCATCGCTGAGCCCTGATTCATCAGACACCTCTGAGGAACTACCACAGAGGATGTCATCGCTGGCATCAAAATACTCGGCAGCCGAATCTGCAACTGAAGGAGGCCCATGGGATGAATGGCTCACAGGCTAATGATGGAGGCAGAGAAAGGGGAAGGAACAAAGAAAACCACCAATCAAAAACCCACAAAGAAGCATGTGGCTGAGAACCCAGGTAACAGGTGCAGCATGAGACTTACTTCTGCTAATGTGTTAGATTGATGGATGTTGTTAGTTTCCCAGACTTCCTGCAGTTTCTGCCTCTCCTGGGATAGAGTCTCATGAACTGACTTCAGAGAGGCAAGTACTGATGAGGAAACGAACAGATAAGTCTCAGGAGAATTCAGTGAGTGAAAATAATGAAAATATAAATGAAAATAAACATGTTCCCACTCAATATATCTCCACGTATGATCTCCATGTAGCATTTACATGCTTGTCTAGGATTTTTCTAAAACGGTTCATCTAAAAGTAAACATTCAGTTGTCGGTTTATTAGGTACAGTAAGATAAAAAAAAACATCGTCTGCTGCTTCTGCAAACGTCCATTGCTGTTCACACCCACTGTCCAATAAATCTCACTCTGATTATTATAGTTGCTGACCTCGTAATGACATGGTGCAGATATCCTGCTGGATCTTCTTGCTTTCGGGCAATGTGACGGTAGGAGGGGCCAGCTGAGAGTAGACGTAGTCTGGGATAGAGGGGACTGATGCACCGAGGTGAGAGGAGCTGCTCAGGTGACTGGAGGACAGCTGTGAGATGGACGGATAATTAGACAGCTGATTTAAAATTCTTCTTGTTACCTGTTCACTTGGGTATGAATTAAATTTCAAGTGTTTACAGTTACATTCTATTGTTCAACACAGAAGGATTCAGATTCAGTGCTTAGAGTTCCCAAATCTTACTACTTGTACATGGAGCAGAGTATGCAGGAAAAACACATCTATATTTAATATACAGAATGAAACAACATAGTTCGGATTAGAAAATATTTTTCAAACAGTGATTTTTTGTTTATGACAATGAGATATTAGGAACTCCATCAAAAAGACATCCAAGGTTTAAGAAAACAGCGAAAGAAGAATAGTCTTTTATATTAATCTATAACCTATATTCATTCACTGGTACGATAAAAATGAAGCCGATTAGCTTAAGTTAGCATAAAGCCAGGGCTCTACAGCCATGCTGTGTGTAATACAAATATAATTAAAAAAAAATACAAATACACTTCAAATGTACATAATAAATAGGATTGTGATTTATTTCTGCCTTAAATTTAGTCTGTGCTACTTGTGATGAAGAATCTACATTCATTTATAATCATAAGCCAAGTAAAGATAAGCCTACAATCTGTGGGTGATAATTAAAATAATCTTAATGCATGGAGGCACCGGGGGGCACGGGTCACCTCCAAACCCTTATGTTTACACCCCTGCTTGTTTGTTTGGTGAAACAAAAAAGAAGGAGGTGATATTTTAAGACCAGGTTGGGAACTAGTGATCTATCTAATGTGTAAGTTTGCATGCTTAGTTACTAATGTGTTCTATAAATCCAACTATGGGATGCACAGGCTTCTGGATATAACACAGCAGGCTGGAGCACACAGAAGGACCACGTTCAGTGCACTTAAAACAAACCAAAATTTACTTTAACCTGGCAAAGAAATTCTATTTCATGCTTTTTTTCACACATTGGAAATGACTTTGAGGATCTGTCACTGTGTAACACAACAAGACAACTGAAATATTTTTATGCATGACATTGTCCCATGTTTTGTTTATTGGCAACTCACCGATTTAGTAATCCCACGAATAGGCTTTGGATTGAAAATTTGATTAATCAGTGATGAATAGGGTTAACAACCTAATAATGACTACAAGAGTTTTAATGGTAATATTAAATAATGTACAAATCAATTTTAAAGTAGTAGTATTCATATCATGGAGTCTAATGTTACAGACCATTCTTACCATTCCCAGCGCCTCCACTCTGGACAGTGTACGAGAGTGGCCCCACATCTTTCCCGACTTTGACTTCTTGGGCTTCTCAAGTGAGAGATTCTGAACAGAAATAAGACATTATGCACAATATTACGATAAATACATGCAGTTATATTGCAGCGGTGCCTGATTGATGCTGCTGCATTCAATTAACGGTCCCAGACTCATCAGCATCAGCTACCTGAACGCTGATGATTCGCTGCAGGTCTCCGTTTGTGAAAGCCTGGCCCACCTCCAGTGCCTGCAGCCGCTGGATTAAGCGATGTATCTCAGAAAGGTCCGAATGGCAACGGTTCAGCTCTGGAAAAAAAACATGACAGATAAAATGGGGTTTTATAGGGATTTAAATGAAGGGTGTCAGATTCAAGCCACGGGGGCATAAAAGTTTTACTTTATGCAGTAAGGCTGCATAAAATCTGCTGTTGTATGGTTTCCCACCGTTTCCCACACCACACTCACCTTCATTTTACATTATTTTTGTGTCATTTCAATTATTTTTTTAACCACTGCGTGAAATTTTCTTCATAAATATTACATTTCATAGTTAACTTTACTAAATTAAAATGAATTACCTAACATAAAAGAGTCATTTATATAGTATATCTTGCACAATCCATGTGGCATAGATCT
>OMLM01005490.1:62416-100135 GCA_900302695.1 Helostoma temminkii | reverse complement strand
TAATAATTTTGAGGAAAAAAATGAAAATTGATGGCAGCAACATATCTCATAAGAGTTGGAACAGGCACATGTTTACCAGCATCTGGAACGTCTGGAACTGAGGAGACCAGTTGTGTCCGATTACAGGTTCTAACTTCTCAACAATGGACTGGCGACCTGTCCAGGGTGTACCCCGCCTCTCGCCTGTAAGCTGGCTGGGATAGGCTCCAGCACACCCGTGACCCCTGCGGGGACTAAGCGGTATAGAAGATGAATGAATGGATGAATGAACTTCTCAACAGTCCTGGGTCGCTCATAGTTTCTACGAAAATATTTTAATTCTTCTGACCTCAGAACAGTTTTCCACTTTGCCACAGACCATTTTAAATGAGCTTTGGCCTTTAGAGGATGGCGGCATTTCTGGATCATATACATATTGTGTATGGCTTTTTGGCATGATAAAGCTATAACTTGGATTTCACTGTGAACTGTAAATAGTCATATATTCAGTCTCTAAAATTTCAGATTGAGAAATATTATTCTGAAATTGTTTGTAGATTGTTTGTAGCTTTTCTCTGCCTTATTTCTTTGACTCTCTAAGATGCTTTTTTAATACCTAACGTTACTGACCTGTTGCCAGTTAACGTTAATTAGTTGCAAAAGCTTCTCCTTGTTAGTTTCACTTACTTTTCCAGACGTTTGTTGCCTCTGTCGCAACTTTTGAGACGTGTTGCTGCCATCGATTTTAAAATTTAGTGTTTTTTCTTAAGATTGTACATTTTATTTTATTACAGTTTAAACATTGAATACGTTTTCTGTGTTCTATTGAAAATACACTATGGGTTTGGGCACCAGTTTTTGTAATTGGGGTTGTATGTTTAGCTTCATACTTCAGTTCTTAACCTTGGCTGAATAAAATGATTAGAAATTATTAAATAAATACATTTGATATTATGATTGTCTTAGGAACAATATCCAATAATAAAATGTGTTATGTGATATTTAACGTATTCCTGGTGTGTGACTGATGTTGGTTGCTATGAAAGTATTTGTGTGGCCCGCTTGTAAAGTTGTACAGTGGCATTGTTCAGACTGATTTCTGTAACTTCATTGTTTGTCAGGTGATGATGATGATGAGGGTCATATCTGCCACCTTATATGCTGCCTCCCTTCCACTGAATCAGGTTTCTTAAATTCAGCTCATGTTAACCTTTGGGACACGGAAGCTGTGTCTTATTTCTCTTAAGCACACTGACTGTCCACATGTCATCAGTGCCAAGAAAGTCCACTAGTACTGTACATAATTTGTTATTTTACAGTGAGCAGACACAAAGTTGTGGGAGAGTAGCTTGAGTTTTGTCATTTTAAGTAGGTAGAGTTAGAGTTGTTTGCCAGGAGAAGATCTGACCAATTAAAATCCTAAAAAATACAGAGCCTGTAAAAGTTTTCACCCCCTTGGAGGTTTCAGCCTTTTTCCTGACAGGTCAAGTCAGGTCAAGTCAGTTATAGTCAATATAAGTTGGCAAATTTGACAAAAAAAATCATAACAATACCTCATTATGTCAAAGTGAAAACAGGTTTCTACAAAGTATTGTCAATTAAATAAAAATATGTAAGGTGAAATCAGTGTTTGCATTAATATTCGCCCCCTTTAAAATGACTGACCTTACCCAACAGAGGTCCAAATATTTGCTGCTAATAGTCCTACAATTAGTGAAATAGGGATCACCTGAGTGCAGTGAATGTGTCTCAAGTGATTGCAGTATAAAGACACTTGTCTACTGGAAGGTCCAGTCACTGGTTCATCAGTATTCCTGGCTACTATTACACGCTTTATGGGAGAGTGGCATGGAGAAAGCTACTGTTCAACTCATGTTAAATTACAACTTGAGTTTGCCTAAAGGCCTGTGAAAGACTCCATGATCAAGTGGAAGAAGGTTCTTTTGGTCTGATGAGACCAAAATGGTGCTTTTTGGCCATTAGACAAGATGCTATGTTTGGCAGACACCAAACACTGTACATCACCACCAACACTCCATCCCCACTGTGAAACACGGTGGTGGCAGCATCATGCTGTGAGGATGCTTCTCGGTAGCCGGCCCTGGAAGGCTTGTCAAGGTAGAGGGTAAGATGAATGTGGCAAAATATAGGACAAAGACCAGACCTCAATCCAATAGAGGATTTGTGGAAGGACTTGAAAAGGGCTGATCACACCTGATCCCCACACAACCTGACAGAGCTTGAGCAGTTTTGCAAAGAAGAATGGCATAAACTTCCAGTGTCCAGATGTCCAAGCCTAATTGAAACCTATCCACACAGACTGTGCTGTGATTAATTAATATTAATTATTAAACACTGATTTCATCTTACTTTTTTAAATTGACATTACTTCATAGAAACCAGTTTTCACTTTGACATTAATGAGGTATTTTTCTGATATTTTTTTTGTCAAAGTCGCCAACTTATATTGACCATTATTGATTTATAATCAATAGTCAATAAAAGAGTAAAACTTCCACAGGGGGTGCAGGCTTTTTAAAGGCAGTGTACATTTAATGGCCGCTGTATTAGCTACACCTGGGCAGTCTAATACAAACTGTTAGCAGCTTTTTTAGCACTGTCAACGTGGTGTTGATTCAGTAATGTGTTTTACCGTTTAGGTCATAATTAGTAGTGAGTTGTTGTCCTGGACTGTTGTAAATTGTATAGAAGAGATGTTCATAATTTTTCCTCCAGATGTATATAAGTAAAAGGAACAGAATATGTTTTAATACATTGGGTGGGATTTATAGGAAAACAACAGATTGTATGAATGCACCAAATGATCTAATAATTAATTGGTAATTGTAATTGTATGATCTATAGAGAAAATGCACATTTGTATGTCAAGCTCACCTACCTGCTCAGCACTTATTAAAGACTCTCCAGATCATAATAGCAATTTATTTTCTAAAACCAATGCAATTAAAGTGAAGAGTATCTAACAACTGAGCACTGTCTTTTTTCTTTACCACATTTCTAGAAGGAAAATATGCAAAGTTAAAGTATGAAGTTTCCTGTCTGCTTGTGCATGAAGTGCATGTTTGACCAGCAGGTGTCAGCAGTACACCTGCAGTCAGAGGTGAAAGGTAAAAGCCTGCCATGTCTCTCAGATGTCAGTGTCTGCTTACTGTCACCATGTCAACACAAGCTGACAGAGGTTCAGGTGAAATAACAAACTTGTTCACCTAATCAGCTGATGTCACTGAGAGTTACACGCTAAGCCGCTTAAATCGTTGATCTACATGTTCAGATAACTGTGACCAATGCACGATCTGCAGCCGTCTCCACAAATACAAAGTTCTCCTTTAATACAGCACGTTACATTTAATACAAACACATTTAGGATTCCAGAAAAGATTATACAAATAGTATTTTAAATTTACCGTATTTGTGGAGTATCCACAATGTTTCACACGTCATCAAAATCAAGTCTCTATTTGCTTTAGCCATAAAAATGTCGTAAAAATGTGCTGTGTCTCTTGACTGATTTTTCTAAGACATAAAAAACTAAATTCAATTCCAAAACTCTACAGCCATGACAATAAAAATAAAAACTTCAATTACAATAGTGCGTCAGTTACAATCATTTATTAAAGATAAGCTCAGGTATTAGGTACACCAATCTAAAACCTATTTCATCTGGTACTGCAACATATTCGGACATCACTCTGTGGGTTTTTAATATTTTGGACACTATTTATTTAAATAAAGCTAAGCTGAATAACAACAAGTCTTCTTTTTTTTTCATAGAACCTACTGATTATTTGGGCTTCTATTAATAATCTGCATTAGTATTAGCTTGGTGTACCTAATAAACCTGCAACTGACTTATTTAGAGAATGTATGTTCAGTCAGGAGTAAAGAAAAATGTCTCCACTGTGTTCTGCGAATGTGTAATGGTTGTCTGCTGATACCAGCTGTTTGTGTTGGTCTGATTCCACAGGTTACCGTATCTACATGGGTGTGTTGCATGGTAACAAGTGCTGATCCACCTTGTACGTTGTAGTTAAACATGGTTGTGTTTGCAAATATTTTTTTAAAGCCAGCTTCAAAGCTTTTATACATCTTATACATACATGACACATTTTTGTTCAAGTGTGTTTTTGGGAGCTTGTGTGCTATTGTTCTAACATTTTTTTATGGTTCCCGTTAGTGAGGTTATGCTCCGGAAACAGATTTGGGTTCTCAGCCAGCGTGGCACGGACCTTCTTCTTCTCCTTGAAGCGACCGGAGTGGGATACCTTGACGTGACGACCCTTGGTGGCAGATTTATCTACTATCTTCTCTAGTCTGGCATTGAACTGGCTGTCCATGTGGTCTGGAGAAGGATTACTGCCTGCGTTTGCTTTGTTCCCTGCGTTACTGCCATACTCCGCTGGGATCTCATACAGAACCTTAGGTTCAGATTTCTTCTTGCGTGAGAAGGTCAGCTTCCACCAGCTTGGTTCAGCCGCCATGGCACCAACAGAAACTGGAGGACTGACCTGAAGGGACACAGAGACAAAGTGTTACTTCACAGTATATTTCAATGAGGATAAAGTACACACTAAACACACGTGCAACAGTGGTTTGAGGAAGGTTCTGTCTTAAGGACAATAAAGTTAATTGAAGGGATCAGGTTGTTATCTTGGACAGGCCAGTAGCTACTGGCTGTTGGAGAGAGATGGACAGGGGTGGCACAGGCTCTCCTAAACATCTGACTGGCCACTCCTGCCAGACTCAGTGTTGCTTGCAAGGTTACGTCTGTAAATTAATGCAGAACCTTCAGCACGAGAAGAACTGATCAAATTTAAGGCCAAGATATATTATTATTAAAGAATGTAATACATGTATGAATAATAAATAAGAACAGACACTATTAATTAAAGATTTTATAGTCCAAAAGCAGAGTTTTAAATGTAAGTATTAATGCTTTTTTATGTATTTTCTAACTGTGCCCACCTTCTTTAAGTGTGTGTCCCATGAGTACAGTTTCCTGCAGTGGCTGTTTTATTACATTTCAATATTTGAAATGCATAATATTTATTTTATATAACAAGAATGAAATAAATTCATTGACATTTGTTGAAAATATTCTTAAAACAGGCAGCCGGAGAACAATTAGGAAGACAAGGATGATTCCTATCCACTAAATTTTAAAAGACAACTTCAGTATATGAATGGTATTAAACTACCTTTGTAAAAAATATATCTCTGCTGAAAACAAAGATTGCAAAACCCCACTGAATTTACACCCGTGCAGGTAGACTTTAGTTGTTTATTTGCTTCTTTCTTCACTCTTGAAAACAGAAACCCCAAAGAAAACTCCTGTGCATGACAAAAGCCAATGTCCTTGCCAACTTAATCTGCTGATGAAAAACAATGACACATGAAAATGGGGCTAGAAGCTCTATAAAATGTACAGTGAACAATCTTTTGTCAGGTTACAATTTCTAGTGTCGGTAAGGACAAGTCCAGTCTCAACAAACATTAAAAAAAATAAAATAATTAGTTCATAATTAGACATTTTACTGAGGCTACTGCTTCTCCCGCTGCACATCTCCCTGATTAGGAGGTGTAATCTAACAGGGGACGACACCTGACACTTTGCTCTCAGCTGATAAATTAATGATGATCTGAACAGTATCCTCTCTGTCTTCCATGTGATCTGATATGAAGTCAGGAGAAAAAGCCCCAAACTGATCAGGAAGCAAGCTGCTGTCTTAACGATGAGCCAGGAACTCGGTTGCATAACAGCAAGAAAAGGTGGCTCCAGTGTCAGTATCACAATATAATCGTGAGATTACGTAATTATATGACCTTTGTTAACTCATCTTTATGAATCCATGTAGCAAAAAACTGTGTTACACCCAGGTTTTAGGATGCTCACTCACATGGCAGCCACAGAGCTTCCTTCTAAATCTAGATATTTTTAGGTCAAATAATCCTGAAATTAGCCAAATTTTTGTTGATTCTATTAACTTCCTGTTTTACTGTGTAGTAATTTCATCATCATTCAACATAAAATATCGTGGTTTTACACGTGGATGTGCTTGTTTTTATGTTTGTTCGTTTTTTATCCACTACTTCCAAGGTGGAAAATGGCACTTCAGGCAAATCTTGGTACGAGATTATGTAATTATATGACCTTTGTTAACTCATCTTTATGAATCCATGTAGCAAAAAAGTGGTTACAGAACTGTGTTACACCCAGGTTTTAAGATGCTCACTCACATGGCAGCCACAGTGCTGAAAGAGCTTCCTCATTACTTGTTTGCTGGACTTTTGTATTTCATAATGTTATTGACATACTCACAAATGTGCCTATAACCTAAATCTGTGAAACATGATAGAGTGATTTAGTGGAACCACCTAAGCTTTTCTTGTTACTTAATTCAACTTGCATAACATCTAAGGTCTGTTAAATTTGGGAAGGAAACTTTACGTGCTGCCTTGAAAACGCAAGTTAAGTCAACTAGAAGATTTGAGTTTCGTTTGAAACTCGCAAACTACACTATGAATAATTACTGTAAGTTGTAGAAGTTGTTTTAACTTCTTATCACTTCTTGTTTCGACCTAACATGCATCAAAACAATACATTTTGCATTTTCCACACATTTTCTTTCACTTTTGCATTTTTCAGTTTAAAGAATCGGTTCTTCATTTGAAGTTGTAGCTACTGAAGTCATTTTCATGTTGCATCAAACTCGAAGAAGTTCACAAATATTTCACTATAAGTTTCTGCAGGTAGGGACTTTATTAATCACTGACCTTGAACATGGTTTTTTATTTATAATTATTATAAATGTATACTATTTTTTGGCCATGGCAGTAGCTCAGTTGGTCTAACGGTTGCCCATTGACTCTAGAGTCAGTGGTTCATGTTTAGCCATATGTCAAAATGACTCTGACGCTAGAGGATTGTATCAGAAAGTGTAAAAACCTTCCTGATAAATGATCCGCTGTGGCGACCCCCGTGAGACAAGCAGAAAGAGAAAAGTTTTCATAATATTTTATATATTTTTTAAGGTATACAGCTTTTATTGTTATTGTTTTTCTAAAATTAAACCTCAAGTTTTAACTCTCAGATTCCAGCGTGCTGGAAGTCAATTAGTTGTGTTTAGGTTTTAAAGGGTTCTGAAAATTAAATCTAGATATTTTTAAGTCAAATAATCCTAAAATTACCCAAACTTTGTTGATTCCATTAACTTCCTGTTTTACTGTGTAGTAATTTCATTGTCATTCAACATAAAATATCGTGGTTTTATTCCCTGACCCCTTTACAACTCTGAATTTTCAACTTGAAATGATGAGCTGACTGAAAGAAGAATTGATGAGTTCACTGTACTAATTTTTACAGAGACTCGACAAACTTTTCAGAGACTCTTCTTCGAAGAAACATTCATGCTTTCTGTTTGTCTTTAATAATATATGGGATTATTCTAACCATGATAAAGGTTATTAATTCAGCATCTTGTGCGAAAACGTCTCAAAACAGCTGAAGGTACAAAATCTTTATGTGACGTGAGCAACTATCTTGACTGAGTCCACGTGGTCCGACAGTTAAATTAATATTTTGAGTTAACCAAACTTCATTTACTTGTCCTTTAATGTTCCCTTCTTTCATCATAAAGTTGTCGTCTTGACTTTTTCTAGCTTATAGAAAAGCTCCTGTTAAAATAAACCTGCCTTTTTTTTTTTGAGTAAACCACAAATTCAGCTTTTTAGAAAAAGCTAGTACACGTGGATGTGCTTGTTTTTGTGTTTGTTTTTTATCCACTACTTCCAAAGTGGAAAATGGCACTTCAGGCAAATCTTGGTACGTGGAGCTGCTGATTTTTTAAAACTTTAAGGATCAATTAATCATGTTAGTTACATTTAAGTAAATGTACTATACATAGTCGCAGGGCACAGACAGGTAAAAGGCAGCACACTCCTCCTAAACAGGACACCAAAGACTGAAAAACTTACAAAATGACAAATGACTATTTTGTGTCTATTTTAATTCATTTTGTGTGTTTGTGGTCATTTTGTGGTCATTTGGTGTCTCTGATGTCATTTGGTCAGTCTAAGGTCATTTTATATATATATATATATTTTTTTTTTGGTCTTTTTTTTTGTTGTTGTTGTTCATTTTTGTGTCTATTTAGTTCATTTTTAATTTTAGGTTGGAGATCTGTCTGTTTTTGTCCCTTTGAGATAATTTTGTGCCTGTTTTTGGTCATTTCATACATGTTTGTGTCTTTTAACTGAGCTCTGTGCCTGTCAGAGACAGAGGCTCTGGCTAGGAGGCCCCTGACCTCTCTGTCCTATTGGCCTGTTCCCAGAAAGCCTGTTGAGCCATGACCTAAGTACCATTTTGAGATACTTACGTCTTCTACTTCAAACTTCACTACATTTCAGAGGCAAATATTTTGCTTACACTGCATGTACCCAGCTTTACTTCATTCAGATTACACTACACAAATATTATCAGCAAATGAATACATTAAACTACCCAGCAGGGTCTTTTGTGATTCTAGGTTTCAATATTCTAACTATATTTAAATATTTGTGTAAAATAAACTTCAATCTTTGGACCGCAAATGAGATGCAAATAGTATACAGATAAAATGCTGATAAAACAGATTTTATGAGTTTCACAAAAACTAGAATACTTGTTTTATGAGGGCTGACAGGAAGCGAGGAACTGCACAAATCCTCCTTTGTGTGGTCCTTTTATCATGAAACACCTATGCAAATACAGAGTCCATGCCCTTTGCAGAAACACTCATCTTACTCTTATCTGAGCCATGTGATGTTGAGCACCTGGCATGAACAAGCAGTGCAAAGGTTAAAAAAAAAATACACGCTGTAGGGAATAATAGATGAGATGTTTGATTTAATGACTTCATGTGGTTTGAATAGCCATCTTAAAATTGTAATATAAGGACACGTCTATTACTCAACATCCCTCGTTCTTTATTCTTCTGGACTTATTATAATTTCCTGGTCCAGTTTGATTAATTAGACTCATTTCTGATGTGACTGTGTACAAACATACCTGACTAATAGCAGGTTTTTCAGTCACTAAAGCCCAGTTTTCTACTGAGGCACTAGTTCTGAAGTCTGCCCTTTTTTTTGGCTGAATATTAAAAATGGATGTTTAGTCTTTAACAGAAGGCAGGTTGCTCTAGAACAAACATTTACACAGTATTTGCATAGAATTGTTGACTTTTAATTAAACACTTGCTGCTCACAAACTAAGTGAGCAGCACTTTTACTCGGTGGTAAATAAGAGAACACAGGCTACAATATGCACACATATTTCTTTTAGTATGCCGTGTTTGACTTAGATGTGACCTTTGAGACATAAAGCCTTGTTGACATAAAGGAGGCCCTCCATTTTTTTTTTTAATAAGTTACCATGTATTCTGTTATTTGTGCGTGAGCTGCTCGCCAAAGGCTCAGAGATCACAGAGGGAAGGGGACACGGTGGCCACGTTCAGAAATCACTAACCAGCTGCACAGTTCCAGCAACACAATTAGGCGAAGCCCCAAGGGCACTGAGGACGTCGCCGCCCTCGTAATTGGGCTGAAGGTTCATTAGATTCTCAGGTTTCAGCCCCTGTGCCAGTTTTACTGTTGACATAGCAGCATAACAGCAAAGTTTAATGAACTGATGAGGAGCCTTCATCAGCTCATTTAACATGTTCACATTCTTTGCTTAAGGATGGAAATGTCAGTATTATTGTTTAATCTGTGGGCATTCCTACTTCAGGTCACAGACAGCTAAAGTATTACTTTTCCATTTATCACAGAACATTATATAAACACGTCTGATAAGGAGCATAAGTCTAAAAATTGTATTAAATTAGCAACTATTTCACTTTCATGACTCAAGTTGGGGTAATTTAACCTTTGCCCAAATTAGGGAAGGTGAAATTAAGGATAAAACATATTTCTCATTTTATTTTTTAAATGTTTGATCACTCCTCTGGTCTATGACCGTCAGAAAAAGAGCATATATCATATAGATATTAGTGAATATTTAGTTTTTCTGAGAAAAACTGTCCACAAAACAAAAACCTGCAAAGTATGAAATATTCACATCGCTGGAACCATAAAATATTTGGATTTTTGTCTTGTCAAAATTAAAAACTTCTGTTTACTGGATATGTTGTACGTCAGTCCAAGTGTATAAAATAAAAATAAAAATAAATAAAAACATGAAATAGCTTTTAGGTGCGCAAATGTGTTTTCTTACCTTGTTGACAAAAAGCCGGTTGAAGGAGATTCTCTCAGATGTGAAACTGCTCTGCCATGGTTACAAATTCTAGCTCCTCTGTCGCTCTGTGTGTTTTTACTCTTCTTCCCCTCAGGTGATCATGCACAGGTGCATCATCTCTTCCTCTCCACCTCTCTCTCACCTGCCCCACTGTGCTCTCCAGTCTAGCACACACCCTCCTCAAACACACACACGCACATGCCTTAAAGCCCGACCCAGCTAAGCATGAGTGAGGAAATGTTGTAAGCATGTGATTCAGGGTGGCCTAGTCCTAGTCAGGGTTAATGGGAATGTATTTCCCAGCTGCAAATAAATTCCCTTTATCAGTGCCGTGTTTGTTTCCCAGTCTGTTTTGTTTGTAACACAGAAATTGGACACAGGATTAATTTTTTCCGCACCGATGTCAGGTTTAAAAGATCATCTAAAAGAGGTGCATTTCCCTGATGTTTTGCATGTGTAGACAGTGAATTGGTGCTTGCTTTACTATTCAAATAACATGAAACCAGGTCACTGCCGCTGGACCTGCAGGGATTTACACTAGTGGCTGCAATGAGCCATTTTTACTTCTGTCCACTTCACAGTGACAGAAGATGTTTTTCTTTAGTAAAGGTAGAAACTGTGCTTTTCCTTCACAACTAAACATGATGCAGTGATACAAAAACTATATAAAACAACAATAAAAAACTTTTAACAACCAAAACAACAACAGTTAAAAGTAACAGCAGGTGCAGTGAGTTCAGTATGTATTTGTTTTAATATTCTACAAATATCAGCTAATTTCAAAACAAATGAATGTGTTAAGGGTTTAATAGCATCTAATTTTATCTTTTCACGTGTCTGTTGTTCCCTTGTATTATATTGCAAGTTCAAAATAGCAAAATAATGGCTATTACTGCTATGTAGAAATACCACAGTCTAAAACGAAACTTTACAAGTAAAAGTCCTACTAAGAACAAAATAATATTTAATGCATTTTTTAAATAATATTTAAAACTAAGCTGTAAGGTAATATACTATTATTTTAACTCATAATTAGATCTGAGAAGTACACCTGTTACATAGTACAGTAAACTAAACTAAAACACTTAAATTACTTGAGTTTGTAGTGGCACTCGACCACTGGTTAGTTCTTTGGTTGTCAGTATCAGCATAAAAGAAATTTGTGCATGACTTGGTGTCAGGAATGTGATGACAGGAAACTTATGGAAAGTCCCAGTGAATACCCCCAAACAGGTCATTAATCAGACCTTTATAACTTTATTGTAAGACGTGAGATTAAGTAGTAATAAGTAAGTGAGTAAGAAGTGGGTTTTTTAAAATGTATAAAGAGGTTAGGGACTTCGTACAGATTAAATAGAACATGTACAAATATCAGTTTACAAAGGCCTAATTGTGGTTTTTGAAAATGATCCCAACCTTTCCATCCTTATTAATTAAGTAAAATCAGAGAGCAACTTATATAACATACGTTATAAAGTGCAATTATCTTACTATGTTTGCCTTTTTAAAGGTTGTTAATGTTATTTAGATTTTGTTTGTGACTATTTTATCTATATTTACATTGTTTACTATTTATTTTTTTACAGGTGCAGCATTGCCCTCTAGCGAGAGACTGTAATACTACATCCAATCAGAGATCAGTTTTTGACCAATCGGCTGCTACTACTAGCATGATGAAAAATGATTGGTCAGTTCTTTTCCCCTATGTAACATTGCATCCTCCTATTGGTTCTCCTTCTTACTCTAACGTGTCATAAACACTGAAGTCCGGATGGTGTGAAGCAACATGGATAAATGGATAAAAATCTTTAAAACAAACATATAATGAACGCATAAAACTTTTGTAAGTGGGATCGCTAGCTAAACAGTGAAGAAACAATGGAGGTAAGATAAAATTAAAGCAATTTAAGCGCAGTACAAAGTGCAGTCTAAGCCTTCTGCTAGCTAAAGTCCGCTAGCAGTGACACAAAGTCCATTTCACTAACTGCAAAATAAATAAATTCCCCCAAATAATAAATAAAACGATAGCATTGTGTGATATTTTGCTCTTTATTGTGCTGTGTTTCTGTCATTTGTGTTGGTGCTACTGCTGCACACCTGGAAAAAAGTGTAGCTAAATTACTAATGTTCTGACTCTTTTCTCATTTCAACAGAACATTCAGAACCTTCCTATTGACATACAAACCAACAAGCTTTTAGGTAAGGCTAAATGCATTGATCAAGAGAGTCTAGAGGAGCAGCATAACACACATTAATCCAGTTCAATTCACCTATGAAGGAATGTATCGCTGCCTTTTGCCATTTTTACATGTTGCTTCCAATAATCAAATGATATTTATCATAGTTAATGATGCTGTGTCCACAGACTGGCTGCTGGATCGACGTCACTGTAATTTGAAATGGCAGAACGCAGTAAAAGCAATCAGAGAGAAGATCAATGCTGCCATCCAGGACATGCCGGAGAACGAGGAAATCAAGCAGCTCCTCTCTGGGTCCTGTAGGTCATTTACAACTCGAGATTGTCCCTCTTACAAACTCTTACCATGTTTTAGCGACTGGATTAAGATAATATAATAAAATATGAAATTACTGCTTTTACAAAGTTATAATTGTATATATTATTATGCACTATTTGATATTTTAATTTAAATAACTTTCTTGTGTCCTGCAAAACAAGGGTATAATATGTTGCTCTCCACTATTTACATTTTAAAAATCTGTCTTCCTCTTCTGTATGAATTATTATAAACTGCCGTACTTTGTTTGTTTTTACTCATAGACATTCACTATTTTCACTGCTTGAGGATAGTAGAGATACTGAAGGGAACAGAGGCTTCCTCCAAGAACATCTTTGGCAGATATTCATCTCAGAGGATGAAGGTGAGATGATTCAAACTTTCCTAGCAGCTTGGTCATCGTTTCAGATGGCCGCAGTTTATAATTAGCACGTGAGGAGATTTTTTTAACTCCTGGAATGGTACAAAAAGTTAGATTTGAATTGTTGTTTTTGTTTTTGTTGTTACAGGACTGGCAGGAGATTGTTTCCCTTTATGAGACAGATAATGTCTATTTGGGTAAGTGTGATGTAGAACAAGATAACTCATTTATCATAAAAAAAAACCCATTTGTTTATCGATTTTAAATGTTAGGAAGAAGGTATTCATCATGGCTATGTATTAAAACTGAGAAAATCACAGTTATATTTCCTGCTGTTCAAGTTATTTCTCCATCATTAGCACAGAATATAGTGGAATTTTAAATCAGCTATAGTAGTTGAATCATTACATGTGCTCTGTGTTGTAATATTAACAATCTGTCTCTGTCTCCAGCGGAGGTTGCCAGCTTGCTGATTCGCAATGTGAGCTATGAAGGCCCGGCTCTGAGAAAGCAGCTGGCCAAAGCCCAGCAGCTGCAGCAGGAGCTGAGCAGGCGGGAAGTGGAATGCCAGAGCTCAGCTGCAGACCTGAGGGAACGCTACTATGCTGCGTGTAAACAGTACGGCATCAGAGTAAGTGCAAGTATATGCATACCAGAACATTAAAACAACACAAAATACACTGATACTGTTCAGTGATCAGAACTGTGTGTTTTATTTTATTATTATATGTGAGGACATATGTTTTCCTGTCACCAGGGAGAAAATGTGGCTCGTGAGCTTCAGGCACTGGTAAAAGATTTACCAGCTGTTCTCGAGGAAGTCGGTAAAGATGCAGCGAAGCTAGAGGAGCAAATCCATCTTTACACTGCTTTCACAAACTTTGTATGTGAATGGTGAGTGTATACACTCTTCTATCTAAAATAAAACTTCAGAACCATCATGTTTTCTATTTAACTATAAAAACACAGGAAATGTTATGTTCACTTAATTTGTTCACATGGGCTCACGTGTTGTTATTTGTAGGTCTGAACCGGTCCTGCCCTTGCTGACATTTGTCCAGAGGAGTGGAAACACAACATATTATGAGTGGAGAACGGGGAAAGTTCCCACAGTTGTGGAGAGGCCAGTAGTGGAGGATGCACCGCCTGAGACACTTACAGAAGACACAGTTAGTTTTGCTGTCTCTATATTAAGTAACATGCCCTAATTCAAATTAATATGATTACCAAACAGAATTCAGTGATATTTCTGCAAACAGATTTGAAACAGATTTTTTCTCACCAATGACTTTGAGTTTCTTCATTCTATTTAAAACCTGCTTTAGATTGATTGGGGTAACTTTGGCAAAGCAACAGATGCAACAGAAGTTGTTAGTTCTGGCATCACAGTTGAGGACGGTATAGACTGGGGAATCAGTCTGGAGGCAAACTCACAGGTATGACACCAGAACACAAGTTCCAGCATTTAGTTTATACATCGTTTGATGCTTTTCGTTTATTAGCATTGTGATATTCGAACAAAGTTAATGGTCTTTGCAAAGTACAAAGTACTTTGTATTAGTATTAGTTTGTTTAGTACTAGTAGAATAAAGCATAAATGCTGAAATGTTAGTTAAATATAATGGATAAATGATGAAATAACATGAATTAACAATGAAACAGTTATAACACCTAAAAAAAACATATTTATCTGCAAGGGGCTGTGCTTGTTTGTTTGCTCCAGGATACTGGTGCAGGTGGTATCGACTGGGGAGACAGTGAAGCAGCTCCCATAGAAATCGAGATTGTTGATACAGGCACAGACTGTAAGTGTTTTTTAAACTTACCAAACGGTCACACTGTTGAAATTTCCATTTGCTAATGAAGAGTGTATCATCTTGTAGGTCCTGAGGGTGTGGCAAAGGGTGAGGATGCTTTAACCATACTGGAGAACACTCAGTCACGTAGCCAGTTCATCGATGAACTAATGGAGGTAAAGAGTATGGTCATGTAGTGTCCGATTACTCCCACTTGCTCATTGTGTCTAAGGTAATATCAGTAATGTGATCATGTTGCTATAACAACGATATACAGTAGAAATGAAAACGTTATGATGCCTGTCATGTAAAACATTGTCTATAAATGTATGTCCCATCAACAGTCCAAAGCCCCAAGATATAAATTTACAATGCAGATTCATGCAGAACCAATGAATGTTTGTAAATAGAGTTATATTTGCAAAATGTATGATTATGAAAATTTTGGATATGGATAGTTTGCATTTGCATATTATTGTTTTGAGTTTGTTTGATTATTGTATAAGTATTTGCATACTAAAAGTTGAACATTTATATTAACACCTAATCACATTTCTACTTTATGTACATAAAAAGAGAATTACCAGCTGGATCTGAGGTTTCTTTAACATGTCCCAGCTCGATGTTTTGTTTTATAGTGCTGTCTTCAGCTACAGCAAGCCAAACTTAGTTAGTAGCTGGTGAATATAAGAGAGTGGATGTTTGACTTATATTAATCAGGTGCACACAAATGCATCTCCAAATTAATGGTAATGTTTGTTTGTTTGATGAATAAGTAAAGTAAATAAGTAAACTTCCTAACGTGTTCTAACATGTAACGGTTCCATGGCTTGTTTCTTCTGCCCCCAACTGGCCGAAAAAAATCTGTCAAAGCAGGTTTCAGTAACCTGTTTATGTTTGTGACTAAACACTATGTTTACATGTACAAACCACAAGGATTATGGGTTTGAGAGGAGCAATTATGGCTTATGGAGGGTGGATGGTTGAACACTTTTATTGTGGTGTTTGATGTATTTGCTTGCATTTGAAAGAGTAAATCATCTGTCACAAAGGAGAAAACTGGATTTTTGTGTTTCAGCTTGAAGTCTTCCTTACGCAGCGTCTGAATGAGATGGGAGAGGAGGGAGATGTGGTAGCTATGAACCAGTTCCAGCTGGCGCCCTCTGTCATCCAAAGCCAAACCTGTGAACGTATCCGGGAGATGCTCTCTGAAGTACAGGACCTTCTGGGCCGGCTCACCTCTCTTCGGATGCAGCACCTGTTTATGATCCAGGCCTCACCACGGTACGCTGCCATAGCAGTTTCAGTCTGCATAAACCATGTCATGTTTCTTTACACGTTACTGCACAGAGTCTAATGTAACTTTTTAAAAATCCAGCATGAAAATCTTTGCTTTATAAATATTTTACAAATATGTATTTTATCACTAGCTCTTCAGCCTTGATTTACAAAATGTTTATGTGCTTAAAAAATTACTCTAAAAGGAAAACTACCGATCTAAGTGTGTGCAGTAAGGACTTTATTTAAATGAGCAAAATAGTGTACACAGTGGATTGTCCCGCACTGTGGTGCATCAAGAAGAATGAAAAAATAAAGATAGCTTTAACTGTGCAGTGGTCCAGTTTTGAAGCTTTGGATGATTTGGTAGCTGCCACATCAAAACTTCTTGCATCTTGCATGAATGAGGCCAAATGTGGCTTCTCTGTGCTGGTTTCCAAAAAGTTATAGGATTCGCAAACACGAAGTATGTGTACAGGATCATAAGCACATGTCCCATGTCCCACATGTTTTAATGTGCAAATTGTTGGTGATGGTGTCATAACATAAAAAGTCTATCCATAAAACATGCTATTTTGCAGACTGCACGCAATTTAGTGCTCACTATGTGGCATCTTAGTAAATCAGGCCGTGCATCTCAGATGCATCGTGACTGATTCACACATAACATTTAAGAATAATGTCGCAAATATCACAAAAATGCGAATATATTCATATACTTCTTATATTATAATATTCATGCATTTATTTTGCTTTTATGTCTATGTCCACACGTGTATGTCTATATGCCGTAAAGCAGATTTATTCATCCTTAAAATTAAATGTTTCAACAATAAATTTTGTGTGTTTAGGTATGTTGAACGTGTGACTGAGGTGCTGAGACAGAAGCTGAAGCAGGCAGACATTCTGGTGCTGAAAGGTGCCACAATGGCTGAGAAGAGGCAGGAAGCTCTAGAGGAGCAGTCCAGACTGGAGCCTCGAATAGACCTGCTGGCAGGATGCACCCGGGAACTCCAGAAACTGGTATTTGATTACTTTTTCCATTTAATTCAATTCACACGGTTGAAGATTTCTCAGCTCACTAGAAAAAACAGGCTGTGCAGCAGAGTAAATTTCAGTAACTTGTAATTGTAAAAATCAATTTGATTTAGCATTACATGTCGAAGTATATCGGCGATGATGAGTATTAATGCCATTGTTTCTGATGCAACTGTCATTTGTTTTTGCAGATTCAAGCAGACATTTCAAAGCGATACCACAACAGGCCAGTCAACCTGATGGGGGTTAACATATAGTGAGCTTCACAGACATTCACAGAAAATATATATATTGTCATATATCATCAAGAAGAAATAAAAGTGGTATTTAATTCAAAGTGTCTCTCATAAATTTGTCATTACATTTTACATTTTATATTATTTCGTTACATCCCACCATTTACATTTTTAGGTCACATCAGTAAATCATGTAAGTTGCTAATCAAGATTGTTTATTGATTTTATTTCTAACCTGAATATAGCTATAAAGCAATATTAGTATTTTTTGTCCAGTAATGTACAATTCCTGACAATTAGCAATTTATAATTTGATACTGCTCTACTACTTCGCTACAACTAATAATGTGTCTGTTACATAAATAATGTAGCACTGAGGTACCTGTCATTTTAATGCATGAGTACTTTTGATGTGTATTTTGTTAACACACATTTTATATTTATTTTGAATGTAGAGCTTTTACTTGTAACAGTATTTGTCCTCAGGAAAATATCTCAATACCTCATTCTGATTAGATTATTATAAGATTATTATAATGTTCTATTTTATTCCTACCGACTGAAGGGGACATTTATAAATACAGAAAATTAAGTGATAATTTTTGTGCATGAAATTAACAAGTACTGAACAATTCAGATTATCGCAGAAATGTTAATGAGACATATATTTAACAAATGTCAACCATACTTGAATATTTATGTTACTTATGAATTGCATCAGATGCATTATTTTGTTTTTCAGTCCATTTTTCAGGGGAGTACCTATACTTTTATATATAAAGTACATTTTAGAGTATGCACTCAGTACAAAAACTTTATTACAGAATTTTAAGCAGTACTTGTTAGGTACTTTAAGGCTGTATGGTTCTGGACCATCTGTCAAATATACAGTAGCAACTTTACTCTTAATAAAGTTTACTTTACTCTTAATATTAATTTGAAATTTCTTAAGTTAAAAGCATCTTGGCCTTCAGTCATACATATTCATTGAATGGTTTCTTTGTCTTATTTTGTCTAATTTTGTTTATATTTTGCTTATATTTATTTTTTTTTTTAGGTCAGATAATGTCCTTTCTAGCATCACCTGCTATTTTATTTTGATTAATTTTATGCGACGCGCTTAATTATGTAAAGTTGAAAGATTTGAGTACTTTTTAAATTTGATTTAAACAAATAAAACGCCCGTAATATGCTGAGCATAGGAGGTTATCGGTATATTGTGCTTAATATTACTCGCAGTGGGGAGTTTCTGTAGGGTGATGAAAGCTTGCAACTAGAATGTTCTACGCATGCGCGCTGTTAAAGCGTGTTTTGGTGTCAAGCGGCGCTGCTAGGCTAGCCGGGCCAGCTAGCAATTTTGCAAGTCATGGTGGGCCATTCAATGAGGAACGGCTGGAGAATGCTATGTCTGGGAGCCCTGTGGAACTTTTAATGAAGCAGGAATTGACTTGTTGTTTTAGGGTGACAGTGGATATTTGGGCATGAAGACACTGTTGCAATATCTTCATGCGTAAGTATTAAATCAAAAGGTTATTACTTTACTGAGATGCGTTACGAGACGATTCGTGGATGGCACTAATTCGTGGCATTATGGCTATTTTAAGCGGACACGCGGGTGAATGCGTAATATTTATTTGTGAATGACTGTATGTAGCTGCCTGTTTTCTTTAGGTAACTTTTCAAAGTAATTAAATGGTTACGGTGGTTAGCAATGAACTAGCTTTGAAGGCTAGCATAGTGAACGCTTTCACTTGTTATAGTAGTTTAACATTTTCTTTAAGCTCCACACACTTTGTATTTCTATTGGATGGGAGTTGCTGGAGTCATGTTTCGTCACTGCGACTGCGCCCTGTGATTGGCTGAATAGACTGTCAATCATCTTTCACCACTTGTTGCCAGGGAGATTGTTTGATGCTAGTAGATAAAATACCAGTGGAGATACCTGTCACTTTTTAGGATAAACAGAGATGCCAGTAAACTAGCCAGCATGCGTGCGGTTTATATGCGTTTTTTGTTGTTGCTACTTTATGTTATGTAACAAGCAAGTGTAAATGTGTTATAGTAAACAGCCAAATCACAAGGTAGCTAGCAGGCTAAGTGCTAACGCCGTAAGGACGAAGATAGGCGCAGCTGTGGAGAGGAGGGAGGGACCCTGCCTGCCACCTTAACACTGTCGTACGTGTGCTAGCCAGCCCAGCGAGCTTTCTCGACTCTCATTCACCTTCAGCTGCACCCACAAGAAGTAGTTGTCCTGTCAAGGGTGGGGTGATGCCTACTAAAGCAGTGTGTTCATCTCTGATCTGCTGAATTTCCAAGAATGAAAAAGGCATTGCGTGGTGCGAGCCGACATCACTTCTCAAATCTTGGGAGGATGGAGTGGTTGCAGTAGCCTAGCAAGTCCTGGTTTTTATTGTTAACATATTAGTAATGCAAATGTAGGTAGGTAATGCGTGTCTTAGGGCTGAAAGCTGTGACTTTAATGTTGAACCAGTGCAGTTTGCTGTAGTGCAATAACCTGTCATTTCTCACTTTTATCAGGAATGGGAATAACCTTATGAAGAACAAAGCTTTGAGCACAAACTGGACTCTGTCAGAAGTGGAAACCTCATCTGGGATCTTAGACGCTTTTTAAACTTGCAGAATCCAGTTGGAGACCGTTTCCCCTCACTATATTTACCACTTTTTATGTTCATGTATCCACTTCCATCTTCTAGTACTAGTACAGAAGTATTAATACAAGGTAGTAGTCCCCGTTTTTGTTTTTATTTTTTACTTTCACCTTTTTTTCCTTTGTAAAGAAATGCTTTACCTGAAAAAGTACTTCACAGAGGGCCTGATTCAGTTCACCATCCTTCTGAGTCTCATTGGGGTGCGGGTGGACGTTGACACCTATCTAAGCAATCAGCTGCCCCCACTGAGAGAAATCATCCTGGGCCCTAGCTCAGCCTACACCCAAACACAGTTTCACAACCTGCGCAACACACTGGACGGCTATGGCATCCATCCAAAGAGTGTGGATCTTGACCATTTCTTCGCCACTCGACGGCTGCTGAACCAGGTGCGCCAGCTGGATCACTTCTCCGTGCCCAGTACTGAACTCAACACCTGGCTAGTGCATCGTGACTCAGAGACTGTGGTGTCCGCCAGCAGCCAGTCCAGCCCCAGCATCACCCTGGACAATGGGGCCGGCCTAGAGGACATTAACAACCCTGACGCTACCCCGGCCATGAGGGGAGGAAGTGGAGCGCCTGAATCCACATACAACCTGAACGCAGCGGACGGCAGCCTGGGAGCTGTGGCCCCAGAGGGCAACCAGGAGCAGGGGAGCAGGGACAGCAATGACGACCTCACCAAAGAGGTATTGCAGCTAACACTTGAGAAACATGTGTCACAAGGAAGAGAGAAAACACCTTCATATCATAGTTACTTGTTGTCAAAAGCATCACACACCAGGCTTCGATCATTACTGACGTTACAATACACTAAGCAGTTGAGAAATTAAATAATGCAGTACAAGTACACGTTTGTAATAACTGATCGGGTAAAACAAAAAGAAAATGTAATCACAATCTTGGTTATGGTGAGTTTAAGTGACAATACACACCAGTGTCTTTCTTAGTCCCCCACCCCTGCCCTTTCCAGCAGTGTCAGATATTTTTAGTCAAACCAGTTGAGTCACATTCATTACAGCTGTTTGTGGTCTCATTCACCGTGACTAACTGACAACTCAACTTGGAAAAGCACAACAAACAGTAACACACCTTTAAAAAAGAGGAACTATTACACATTTATAAATTTATAAAATCAAATTTTATCTTTGATAACATTCTTGAGAAAACTCGAATGGCCATATTGATACAATGGAAAGGCTTTACTGATTTGTAATAAACTGAAACTTTTTTCTGATCACATGATAATCAGCATCCCAAAGCAATTCTGTCATGGTTGCACCATCTGACCGTTTTTCTGTTACATGATCTCTCTTCCAAAATTATCCACACAAATAAAAAGAAAAAGCCAAGCTACATGCATAAAAGAGAAAGTGCTGGCTGATTATCATAAATGAGTAAAAAGTGAGGATACCTTAGGTTTTCATTTGTACTTTGCTAGAATATTTTAGTGCATCGAATGCCTACACAATGTTGTTAATTATTACATAAACTTTTCTATGATCAAGGCTGTTTTTCAGTGGTTGCTGTATGTATTTCCAGGACATTGACTTGATTGACATCCTGTGGAGACAGGACATCGACCTTGGTGCGGGAAGAGAAGTGTTCAACTACAGCAACCGCCAAAAGGAGAGTGAGGAGGAGAAGCTGAACCCACAGGAGAACAAGGACAGGAATGAGGAACAGGAGAGCTGGAGAAATGGCGTAAACCTACAAGGGGCACAGCCAGTAGATGGGGAGACTGGAGAGAGTATTCCAGAGCAGGTTGGTAGACTACATAGCGTTCTGTCCATTGGTAAATGTAACTGCCTTAATCAGAGACAAGACAGTGACAAGTCAAAACACAGATAATAAAAAAATTAAAATATACAAATTTATATGTACAGGTATATTAACTGCATAAACACAAAATAAACACATGGGAGCTGCACACTGGTGATAAAATAGAAATTCACATTTTCTTTGACTAAAATATTGCTCAGTTTGAATATAATAGTGTGATTGTGCTGCTTACCCACACCAGTCTACGTGTTAGGTTACAGAACAGGAACATAAAGCACATCAGACTGACATGTATGATTTAGCGATCTAACAAGCTGCACTAGGAAGTTGTTAAACGACTGCATCACATTTATTTAAGTCTTAACATCCTAGATAATTTAGCAGCAGAGCAGTGGTTTTCTTTTCAATCCACAGTTAGGTATTAACACAATCATCTTAAAACTACTGATCCCACAGATGCAGCATATTTAATGCTGGTTCTTGTCGTATTCATGGTATCTGGGGCATCGGTGATGTTTTTATGAACAAACTTAAGCTAATAAATAAGCAAATTCTCAAAAAATACGTTTATTTTTCGTAATTAATACACAAAATATTAATTAACAATGCTATAATCTAATTTGACGTAATAAGAATGTGTCTGTTTAGGACACTAAAATAAATGAACCTTAAGTCAAGATATGAAACAGCATGAAATGGCGTAAACCTACCTACGTAAACCTACAACCTAACCCTAACCCCTAACCCATGAAGGACAGTTAGATTTGGCAACAGGGCTGTCAGAATGATGGATGCTTTTACTCTTAACCTATCTGGTTGAACAACACTTTTGTGTGTTTGCCCATTTTGTAAAATTTGTTTGTGTTGGTGTTAAAAGCTGCCAGTCGAGCTGTGGTGCAGACAAAAAAAAACAGAACACTTCTAATTCTGTTTGTAACATGACAGAGAAGTCAACCAGAGAATTATCTGATACCAGATATAAAATGTTAACGTTAGCTCAAAAGCTAAACTGCCATTAAATCTATGTTCTGACTATGAACTGTTTTAGATTTGCCTGTGAGGGGTCCCTGTTTCCTGTGTTCCCATTTCAATTTAAATTTCAGGATTTCTTTAAAATATACACAGAATGTTGGAATTGTGGGCAGGTATAACTACCTTGAGGTTTAACTGATGACGCCGTGGAGGAGGGGCGAACCAGAGCACGAGAAAGTGATTCTTCACCATAGTTAAGAACAAACAGCAACCACATAGTTGTAGAATTCCAGATCACATAACATAACACTATCTTTGAGGGAACGAAAAGGTGGAATTTTCCAGAAATTAGGAACCATGCAGTATACAAAATACAACATTTGTTCTCCTTTGTATGATTTTCATGATATGATAGCCAACTGTAAGGGACAGTAAAGAGCAGCATGACCTGCTGTCGATGTGTGAAATGCGGTTTCTCTTAATGTTGTGCAGCAGATCATGCAGGATGACTTGATGTTTTTTTTTTATTAACAAAAAGCCAGTGTGAAAAGAAAACAGACCAGAAAATGCAGTGATTTCTCTTTTTGTCTCCTGGCTCTACACCAAATAAGCAACATACAAATGTGAAAGCATCCTTAAAGAATAATTGCTTATTATAAAAATAAATATAAATATATATTTTTTTGTTGTTGTTGTCGTCACCCAGCTCCCAAGTCTCGGCTCTCAGACTTCACTGTCTCTACAAGAATGCCTGAGGCTGTTGGAGGCCACTTTTCCTTTTGGAGAAGAATCTGAGGTATACAAAAAAAGCATGCATACGCATATGAAACACATGTATTGTAAAGCAAGATACCACTCACTGCAGATTTATTAACGTTTTTACAAATGTGTATGACATTTAGTTTCCAGCCCCAGTCGTGACCCCAGAAATACCAGTTTCTAATGAAGAAGTTCCTTCAACATCTCAGGGCCTCCCTCTGGCACCACAGCTGCCCCCAGCAGAGCCACAACTAGACCTGGAGCAGCAGTGGCAAGACATTATGGCCATTATGGAGCTGCAAGTATGTCTCTTCTTCTGCTGCTCATTAGTTTTGAATTTCAAAATAGCAAAGAAAATTATAAATTGGAGTTAAACTTCTCAATTAATTTATTTTAGGGTAAAAGCGTGTTTTAAAGTACACAAAATTACCTCTTTACTGTGTTGAAGAATGAAATTATTTAATCATAAAAAAGTAGAAAACGTAAAGATTTTCCCTATTTTCCCTTTTTTTTTTTTTTTTTTTTTTTTTTTGAAGGCAATGGAAGTGAACACCACTTTGGTCCACAACAACAACTCCAGTAGTGTCGATGGCACTGGTGGCACAGCTGAGTCCAACACTGCGGGAAACTTTGGACTTTCTCGCTCAACCCCAATAAACCAGGATGTCAGCCTTCACCAGGCCTCCCTCCCCAGCTGCAGCCAAGACTTCCCCCAGATTTTTAATCCCCAGTTGGACTCGGTGAGCATCACCCCAAGAACCACTATGCTCAGACTTTCCTCCAGCAACTCCACCAACATCAACTCCACCTTTGGAGCCACAAACCTGACTGGGATCTTCCTCCCACCCCATATAAACAGTTCCAGTAACAACATTACATCCACTCCTGTCCTGCCTGATCCATTCAGCACCTTGCTCGAGGAGTCCATGCTCGACGAGATCAGCTTGCTGGACCTTGCCATGGAAGAGGGGTTCAGCCAGGCCCAGGCTTCCCAGCTGGAGGATGAGCTTGACTCGGATTCCGGCCTTTCCCTGGACTCCAGCCACAGCCCGGCCTCTCCAAGCAGCTCAGAAACATCCTGCTCTTCTGCAGCTTCTTCCTCTTCAACATCCGCCACCTTCTCAGAGGAGGGAGCTGTGGGATACAGTACTGACTCTGAGGTAGCCACAGTGGAGACAGATGAAGGTGCCGTCGGGGGTTATCAGCCTGGATACAGCAAGCTCTGCCGTATGAGCTACCAGGATCTCTCCCAGTTCCACAGCCTCCCTCAGCTCGACAGCATCAGCCACAATCATACATACAACCTGCCGCTGTCTTCCGCGTTTTCTGAGCACCCAGAGCTCCCCATTTCACCTGGGAAGAAGACTATCCGAGATAAACAGAGCTCGAAGCTTCAGCCTCCTCAGGACTTGCTCGACAAGCACTCAAGTCGTGATGAACGCAGAGCCCGGGCCATGAAAATCCCTTTCTCCAACGACAAGATCATCAACCTGCCTGTTGAAGAGTTCAACGAGCTTCTAGCCAAGCACCACCTGAGTGAAGCCCAGCTAGCCCTCATCCGTGACATCCGAAGACGTGGGAAGAACAAGTTGGCAGCCCAGAACTGCCGCAAGCGCAAACTGGACACCATCATCAACCTGGAGCAGGGCGTCCAAGACCTGCGGCGCGACAAGGCTCGGCTGCTTAAGGAGAAGATGGAGTTCATCCGTTCAATCCGGCAGATGAAGCAGAAGATGCAAAGTCTGTATCAAGAGGTGTTCACTCAGCTACGGGATGAGGAGGGCCGGCCCTATCCTCCCAGCGAGTACTCGCTTCAGTACAGTGCCGATGGCAGCGTGCTGATCATGCCCCGTGGCATGACGACAGCTGAGCAGAACCGTAAGCCGGAGAAAAAACAGAAAGACAAAAAGAAGTGAGGGAGACAAACTGCAGTTTATTCTATCACTTTGCTAAATCAGTAAGAAAGATTTCTGCAAATGCAAGAGAGATGTCCTTTTTTCCTTTAAGAAGATTCTGGTGAGTAGAAAAATGGCATTGTTGACTACTCTTCCTGCATTAGTTTCTCCCTTTTAAATCTGTTCCTTTTTTTTTCTGGAAACAACTTTGAAGCAGTAGCTCTTCGTTTGAATACTTTGATTATTTAGACAGGAGAAAACGGTAAGCAAGGAGAAGAAGGATATAAAAGGACACAAAATGAGCTATTAGAAAAATTTTAGCTGCTCTTGACCCTTTGCACCAAACCACTGAGGATGGAGAAGATTTGTAGGGTATAAGAAGGGACTGCTAACGAGGAAAGTGGGAGTAAAAGAACACTGTCAACAAGGAAGTTTGGAATAGCTATGCACCGAAGGTTTTAAAGGAATATCAGATCACATCACCCCCTGGAGACTTTTAGTGATATTCATAGTCACTGAGGCGCCTAAATTGCCAGTCTACAGGCACCTATGGTTGTGAAAGTCTAGATACCAAAGGCTAAAGGAAGTTCATCATTTATAGGATGCCATTAACATCTATACTAACCACAGGTTGTGTGGCACACAACACGAGATCTGAATACATCTTAAAAGCTCCAACACTGCACTCTAATTCTGTAGGTTTATATCTGAAATTCCAGTTTTTGAGTGAGTATGTGAGTGGCATCTAAGTTCAGAAGGCCCTAGAGAGTTTGGGTTGGATGTGTGGATGGACAATGAGACAGGGAAGAGTCACAGACTGAGTGTTCCCGGGCTGGCCACTGCTAAAAGAGGCCTGGAGGTAAGGTCCTGCAAGCAGAGCAGCTGGATGTTTTAGAGAGGAGGCACACTGCATTGCAAAATGTATCAACGTTCTTATAAATTATTCATAGCACTGTAATTTGTCTTTAAAAGGCTTGGCTATATGCATTTTGCTGTCTGTCGCTGTTCCTTCGCTGCAGGTTTGAATACGGGAGCTGCGTTTAGGAAGGCTCTTAGTAACTGTTCATAATCTGTAGTATAATCAAGGTTATAGGTCTAGCCACATGAGCTTTACGTAAAACTCTACATCCTCTTTGTTGATTTGTAAAACTGTAATCATAGGAGGAATTTAAGATACTGCGATGGGCCAGGAGCTCCAGTGTGTACTGTAAGATTACCAACTCCAGGCTGTCACAGATCGAAGCTAATGGATTGTTTGCTTTTTCTTTCCACTTGGATGCACTGTTTTAAGCATTAAGTTAAAAGCAAACAGTCGCTGTGTTGCAGCGATATCCCTTTTAAACTTATTCGCCAGTGTTAGCCAACCGACAGCCACTCGAGGCAAATTTTTTAACTGCTGTAAAGCCGAGATGTTTGGCTTAAACAATGTGAGCCCTACGTTTTTTGGAGTTTTGTGTCGATAATAAAGTGAGCCGAGTTAAAAGAAGAGGTAAAAGTTATTTGAATGCGTGAAGTGACGAAGAGCGTTGCGGCCACTTTGACTTGCCTTTATTTTACAGTCTCATTATCTTCACTTTAAAGGTTTTGAGAGCTGAAGAAAAATGTTCTCAAAGTAGAAGTGCTATTACTTGTCTGTTTGGATGAAGTACATGTTATATGACCCTTTTAATAAAGAAAAAAAATAGTCAGTTGTTGCAGCTGAGATAGCATTAGGTTACAATATGTACAGAAGGCTGAACGAACTTGCAGCATTAAGATGATGTCCAAAAAACTGTTTTTGAAAGGAGAAATATCCTCATTAAATGTGATATTCAGGCATGAAACTGGTTAACATTCACTTCAGTGTAACCCAGTGCAACACCAACTATTTGCTACTACTTAGTGCACTTTTTTTATGTCCGTCCGTCTTATGTAAATATTTTCATGTTTGTGTTTGTCACGATTTATGTAGTTTGTCAAATGTCTCCATAACAGTCTCACCCTCTGCTTTGAGTTTGGATGTAGTTCCCTCTGTTTTGAGATATCTGCTGGCAATCAAGACTTGTTTTTATTGATTAATAAAGTGTTTTTATTTTCACCTGTGACTCTTGTGTTCTGGTTGTCATGAATGATAATGTTATACCTCAGGACTAAGAATAATTAAAACTGGGTGGTAACAGAAAATTTATGTTTTTTGCTACTGTGATGGGCATTTTTACCATTTTCACCATTTTCAGATGTCTACTACTGGTTATTGACTGAGAAAAGAGTAACCGGTTGGATTAAAAGTGACTCCAGAATAAAACGGCACAGTAACAAAAAGTGGTTTATTTTCCAAAACCGACAAGCAAGGCATTTTTATGAAAAACACTACAAAGTTTACCAATGACCAAGTGAATCACTGAAAAAAGCTAATGATACAAAACAAGGCCGAAGGAAACGGTGTGATGACAGGCTGGCGCTCAAAGCACCGACCATTTCAGTAAAATGGAGTAAACGGCACACTAATGAAATAAAAACATCACTTCACTGATGCATCAAAGCAAGATGACAGAGCACTGGACCAAACATTATGTGAAATGACACTGAATTAGCGAGCGGCTATTAAAACTGGAATGGATACTGGAAATTAACACTGTGTTTTACAATTTCATTAGGTTGGATTTTGTCAAGCGAACCTGGAGCATATATACATTTAGATTATATCCAGATAAAAGTAGAGTCGAATGATGCTACACCAAAAGACGAATGAGTCCACTGGTGTCTTGCTTGTCTCAGCCCCCTCCCAAGTCCCCTGTCGAAAGTACAATGAGGTTCAAAACTACATTTTTTTTTCCTTTCTCCCTGGCCCTCCCACCCTGCGTTAGTTTTTGTCGTCCTTTTTCTCGTCTTCGGTCGGATACGAGTGCCAAGTCAGTCTCTCTTCGTAGAAAGAGATGACCACCTGCGGACACTTCACGTTGGCCTCCTTCGCCGGCACCAGGTCAGCTTCATCTGAGTTTTTCCTGTGCAAAAAAAAAAAATACAATTAACCTGCATCTGGTGCACAGACATATTTAATTCCCAAACAAATCTGGCAGTTATTCATCCACTGATGTTCCAGTTCAGAGGTCACAGTGCATACAAACCATTTCATGAGGAACATGAGTTCTCCTGTGGAATCTGTGGCACCAATAATCCTTTCTGGATCCAGACCTCGAGCAAAGCCCCTTAGCTTCTCTGTCTGAGAAATAAATGACAAAATGCGACTTTATTTATTGCAAGACATTCTGCATTAAGATTAAGAAGCTGGAGTTGGTCAAATTTTCTACATCTCAACCCTGTCTCCTACAACTGGAATTTTTTTTAAAAGTGAACGTTTTTTTAGGGAACATAATGGCCAATGATTACATTATCCACATTTTTTCCCTGACAAATATCCAATCTTGCAGCAAAGCATCCTGTGTGTAGCTGCCTGTACAAATGAAGCTTAAATCTACCTGCAGAGTAGAAACGTGTACTTATAATATATACTGTGACTGGCTCAGAAAAATTTTACTTTCTTTTTTTTTCCCCCAACTGGCATTTATTTCTATTGTTGATGTTTTTAATCATTTGTCAATAGAGTTTTTGAAAACTGTGTCTCTCATAATTTTTTATAAGTGACCAAATGTCCAAATATATTGACATTTGAGATGATGGAACCCAGGAATCTTTTTTTTTACAAATTAGCAAAATAAAAGTCTTCCAGTTATTTGAAGTGTTCCTGCATAAGTGGAGTCCAAACATCTGGATTCAGTCAGTAAAGTGTGTGTATGACCACACAGAGGGTATCCTACACATGCAGGAGTACAGGGGGGTGTAATTGCCTAACTGATACCAAACTAAGTTGCTGAAGTGACCTCCTTTGGATCAGAGCCTGTCATGTGACCACAAAAGCGGTTTTCAATGAGAATGTGTTTACCATAATGAGGTTTGAGGTTTGCCTGAATTACAACAAACACCTGCTGCCTGCAACTCTTCATCCCACCAAACTTCCTATTACTGCTCAGTGTTTTTATAATACTTCCTGCAAATGACGAGAAGTGTAAGTCTGTCTTTGTCCTGGTTATTTGACAGTATTTATACAGCCTGAAACCCTAATGTGATCTAAAACTGATTTATTTTAAAACGTAACATTACTGTGAATAAAAACTAAATACGTGATTCTGTACAATTTTGTGACACTAAAATATGGGAATTGTTTTAGCGAGTTCAATTTTCTTGGACAATTCTAATTTCTGATTTACTTAAATATAATCTGAGCTCATTCTGATCCTAATTTCCTTTGTTTTTATGACCTACAAATATTTTTGTAACTTTTCTTGTAAAAAAAAAAAAAGAAGAAGTAAAGAATAAAGAATGTAATTTAAATTTTATTTTTTCCGCTTAATTAAAAAATCTAATAGACTATTAAATAACTTTTTTCATATTTCTGTCAACCCTAAAGTAAAAACAAAGAATACAACAAGAAAACCAAATGTTTTAATGATTGTTCCTCCACAGCTTATTTTTTAGTTATTACAAATTGCGAGCTTTGTGTCTTGTTTACTCACAGTAAAGGGCTTCCACGCTGACGACATGTTTGTGTGTGTGTGTGGCTGTGACATTACTGTCTGTTTAACTGTGCCCAACGTAAACCATCATGTAAATTTGACCAGCACAGAATCAGATACCTGGAAATCTCTGACTGATCAGCCGGTGACCAGTCATCGTGAATAAAAACAGCCCATTCAGATCTCTGGCTGATCGATCTGTGCATCTTTGAATTATAACACTGTAAACTGAATATTTGGGTTGTGTTGGTAATAAAATAAAACAGTTAAAGACAAATTGCCTTCAGGTCATAAAAACTGTTCGGGTTTCACACTCTAAAAGAGAGGGAATCGTCGCCTTATGGCGCAGTATTGGCAAAAAATTATATCTCAAATTTTTTAAGCGATAACCACTGTTGTGGTCCTGATGTGTCTTTGTGGTTAAATCTTTTCTGTCTTTAGATACTTCCTACTGTGCTGAGCTGTAACCTACAGACACAGTCTTTAAGTTGATATGAACGACATGAATGAAAGATTTGCTGCTGGAAACACAACCACTGACTAAAGTGGAAGCGATCAACTCCAGCAACTGCGTCAGTGGAAATGAGGTGTATCGAATCTATAGGCTATGAGCCTGGTAGACTCTGTGTTTTGTCTCCTGGTGTTGTATGTTTGCTTGTTTTTGAACTTGTCGAGTTGGTTTAAAGTGACCACGGTATCGCACGCAATCAAAGCACTTTTGGAGTGAGTGACATACTCCTTAATGTCAGCTGGCACGTCATTAAAACAACAATGAGGATATTATCTCCAGCTCTCTGCACAGTTCAGCTCTTAACTGCTCCAAAACAGCCATTTATGGAATCTAACATAAGGAATTGTGACTTACATCATCTTTTTTCTTCTTTGATTTACTTTCGTCTCCCTCTGCGTCTCCGGCTGCCTTCCTCTTCCCGTCGTGAGCCGACTTCTGGGACTGCAGAAATTCTGCAATCAAATCTGGACAGTCCAAGTTGTCCTCTGGCTCCCACGTGTTATCTTCACTGCAGATAAAGGTTCACAGGAATGAGTGTTTATACAAGACACAAATTAAGACACAAATAAATGTCTTTAATCACACTCACTCGGAGAAACCTTTCCACTTGAGGAGGTACTCTACTCTCCCTTTCACCACCCGCCGATTGAGGACCTTTTCCACCACATATTCTTCCTCCTCCTCCTCTTCCTCTGCCACATCATCTGCCTTCTTGTCCTTCTTCTCAGCCGAGGTCATTTTGTTTTCTGATGGGTGAGAAACGGGAGCAATGAGCAGATCGCACACACACATTGCCGCAAAGGACAAGAGAAATTTATATTTGAAAGTAATAATATATAAAACCTTCTGTAACAGTAGGACCATCGTTAGAGGGTTCTGTAGTCAGGCTCATACTCATCAGGTAGACCTGGGGACCAGCAGGTTCCTGGTCAACGTCAAGGTTGTTGCATGATGGAAGAAACGGGGATCAATGTGGTAGAAAGGAGAAAAACAGCATTGGAGATTTGTTTTCAATAAAAAGGTGCATGGGCGACACTGTGAGAGTAGTAGCATTCAATCTGCATTTTCTATGGTTTACTGATTAGTTTTCAATCCATAAGACATTTATTCAATGAAATATCAAACAGTTTTCTTCGATCAGATGTGAAAATAACTTTCATTTATTACACATGAGGACGAAAAATGGCACCGTTTGCATGAAAAATGACTCAATCAGTGAATGGTTGCTGCTTTATCTGCATTGCTTGTAGTTACCCATGCACCTTGTGACATGGTGTAAACTCACTGGATCTCTTATGAGGGGTCAGAGTCACAACTATATGATATTGTGCAAACATAAGCCCAGCCGCATGCATTGCAACCGCACATGGTGGCTGCCTGAGTGTTTATCGTTTTGCTAATTAATGATTAAGCAAATGCAAACCGGGGAGGTATCGTCCACGTTACTTATGGCCGTGCCTGTAACAGCCAGCATCAACAACAGGAGGTTTGCAACACCTGGCGGCGTCTTAGCAGCATGTATCGACAGTGTGCAAATGCAAAGCTGGTCGTAACACCAAGACGTGCTTTAACCGGTGTAAGTGGGGATGATGTGTCAAATTTGCATGGTGGATTTGGGTGCTAACCTTAGCTGGCTAATTGGAAGGAAGGGAAAAAAAAAACATCAACAAAAAGCACCGCACGACAAAGCCTCGAAGGGACCCACAGTTTGCAGCTAGCTGGTGTCTCCTCCATATTGCTTTAGCGTTAGCAGCCTAACATTACATTACTGAGGGATGTCTGTCGACTATAATGGCTATTAATGGTCACACTTGATGTGAAACGTGTCTGCTAACTAGGCGCAAACGAGGCGCTCAGTCCCCACGCAGAAAATCACGCAGATTAACCGCTAGCTAGCGTTACACTCGCGCACAATCAAATGAAACACGTTTGGTGGGAGGAGGGAAGACGAAAATTAAACTCACCGACGACTTACAATTTAACTGCTTTTAAAAGTTCCACCGAGCCGAAACAAAACACCACGGCAGGCTCTGTCTGGCGGCAACACAGCGCTAACGTCGCCGTTTGTGTCGTTTTGTTGTCAAAAATCTGAAGATAAAAATGTGTCGTTTCCGCCCCTTCGTCTGGTTTGAGAGAAGAAAAACGTCCGCTGGTAGGTTGGAGCGCGGCGCACGCGCAGTTTCGCAGATCGTAAAGCAATGTGGATTTACTCACCGGTGCGACGGGAGACCGCGTCAGTGAGTGCAGATGATCTGTAGATCTGCGGTGGCGGAGTGCGCGCAAACAGCGGGCTGGGTCAACGGATCATCCTCTGCACGATCAGATGCAGAAGGTGCATAATGAAAATACTGAGAATAAAGGTGATTACTTTGAATTACTTTATTAAATTACTTGAATCATCCTACAAGGATATAATATTGTTGTTGGAAACTGACTGGCGGGCAATTCTATTACGCATTGATTGCGAATTTAGCACGACTTTTTCACTACAAATGGGAATAATCGTGTAAAAAGGTGAAAATGTGAAATTAATATTCTAAATACAATATAGTAATTGGTTTGCCTCATCTTCCAAATGCCATGGATTATGCAAGTCGGTGTAAAACTTGATGTCCCATGTTATTTTACATGTGTACACATAAACCACATCATATAAACTACATCATGTCAGTATTTATGGAGATGGAGGGTTTAGAAATGCAGGACGATATGCCACACAACTTGCCACTATGCAAAAAGCAGCCTGTATATTTTCCATCATCATTCATTTTTTGTATTCTTTCATTTCCATTGTGTAGACGCACTCCAGTCTGTGTTTCTGTGCACATTTAAACATGCTCTTTGCAATCTCACAATTTCATAATGTCAGTAAGATGAGATAGCCCACAGCCCACCTGTCTGAATCTAAATAATCCCTGCCACTACCACTGTTATGTTCATGTCTAAATTTTTATTATTATGCTTTTTATTAAGTGCTGATGCATATTACCTGTGGAATATTGCAAAAGTAAGATACCTGTTGAACTTCAGTGATGCAGAGACTATTTTTGATGCTTTTATCTCTAATCAAAAAGACTTAAATCTGTTTGTCTTAAGATTTGATTTTAGGATTTTATTGATCACCTACAAATCTTTACATGGCCTGGCTCCAGCATGCATATCAGATGTTTTAATTCCATATGAACCTTTATGCAATTTGAGATTCTCAAGCAGAAAACTTCTGTCTGTACCAACATCTTGGTTTAAACCCAAGAGGGATAGAGCCTTTTCCATCAGGGCTTCAAAACTCTGCAATGACCTGCCTGAGGAGATCAGGCTGTCTGAGTCAGTGACATCTTTTAAATCTAACTTTAAAGCACATTATTACCAATCTGCATTTTCTCATTCCATGTGAGATTCTTATTTGTTGTTTAAATAGTTTATTTTACTGATTTACTCATTTGTTTTTAACTTTGTGTTTTATTTCTGCCTGTTTCTACTGTACAGCAGTTTGTACCTTGTTTGACAATTGCAAATGAATTAAATTATTATTATTATTGTAATATTACTATTCAATCTTAATGTAAAATTAAATATTTAGGATTCTACACTATTTCAGTCAAAATTAGGCAAATTCATAGCACTGACTGTTCCTTTGTACAAAAGGTCAAGTAGGTATTGCACAAAAGTATAATTAAGAAATCAAGGATAACTGAAAAATCCAGGGTAATCCCTTATCTTGGTTTGTGTAGCACCCCTCTGTTTCCACATCATCTTGAGCTTTACCTCTTCCAGATGACAAACAGGCGGATTTATCTTTCATCAGAGGCTTGTCCAGGAACATTCATCTACAGCTTGCAATTAAATCAGCTACTGACATCTGATCCACGTTATAATGTCAGAAGTAAAGTTGTTCTCCCAAGAGAAAAGGGTTTTTCTTATTATACTCAAACATTATTTTCTGCTCCCTGCATGTCCCTGTCCGAAGCCACGCCCCCTTTCTTACGCACGAACTCACGCTCACGCAAACCGTTACGTCGCGGATGACGTAGCACGCTGGTTGTGACTTGCGAAATGGAGATAGCGAGGTGCTGTTCGCGAAAACAAACCCTTGTGTTTGAGGCTATGTTTACTTAAATTAAAGAAAAACACAGACAAACAGGAGGACATCGGCAACAGCCGGATGAAAACAACCTCAACAGCTAACACACCCTTCATGAAAGTAAGTATTTATCGAACTGCGTTAGCCTTTAGCTGATATTAGTGTTGCCTTCGCCCAGTTCAGAAGTGAAGTCACTGAGGCCAAACAACCTTTAGCAAATTAAGGTTTAATACATGACAGCAGTAACTTTTAACTGGTCATTTCTGTGGGACTTTAACATAATTTGTGTTACTTTCAGTTTTCCTACACGGTGCCGGAAAGCTGGATCCACAAGCTAAGCAAAATGTGGATGCCTCTCATAGTTTCTGTTGTATTTCCACCATTAATGTTAGTAATGTTAGTGATAGGTAGCACACACCCCCACCCCAGACATTCTGGTTTAACGTGGAAACAGCTGCTGGCTAATAGCTGCTACCTAGAAGCACGTTGTTTGTGGTTGTTTTTTTTTCATTTATTTGTTATTGTTTTAAGAGCTGTTTCCTGTCTGTTGAAGCCAGAGCTGATCTGCTCCTGCACAGGGTGGACTGTTGTTGTGAGAGGCAGAATCTGCAAAATCAGCAAACATGTCCGAGTTTGATGGTGAAGTTTAGGCCTCTGTGTCAGGGCTGGGTATCTGCAAGAATCTGGCAATACAATACTGTGATATATTGCTATTTTTAAAATGTGCAATTTTAGGAAAACTGTCATAGTATGAATAATACACCACCACATGCAATAGGAGGTTTTTAAAAAGTAGTGTTTCATGCAATCAGAATATCTAGTTGCTGGACTGTCTTTTATGCAGACGAGTCTGTTTCTTCTCATGTCACTAAAGAAGAATCTTAAACTTCCTGGTTTTTCTCTCCTTACTTTGCAGAAGAGAAAATCCAGTTGTACCTTTGTGTCATTTTCTTTCCACTTATTGCAGTTTTGTGTCTGTGGTCATGAATTCTCCCTTTGTATTTTCATTTCTGTGTCCCTTTTATTGATGATTTATGTCTTTTTGCACTTGTTTGGTACACATTTATGTTTCTGTTCTGTGTTTTTGTGGTTGCTTTGTTACTATTTGTAGTTATTTTAATTTACTCAAGGCTGTATGGTTTCAGATTTAAGCATGTGCTTCTTTGTTTATTAAATTAGAAGCGCAATATTCCATTTTTTTATCAATTAAATAGATGAACAAACAATTTGAAGAGGAAGTCAATAATCAGCAATAGAAGTAGATGGAAATTAGTTTCTGTCTTTGGTTAATAATCGACTTTGTTTGCTTTCGTCATGAAACCCCCGCACTTTCACTGTCGTTACTGCACAAAATGATTAGTCATAAAAAAGAAAGAACAGAAAGAAGCTGAAACATATTCTGACAGTTAATCATTAAGTCATCGTTATTTCCTGGTTTCTTTGTTTTATAACATTATGTGAACAAAATTTTCATCTTGGTGAGGAAAAAAGCTAATTGAACAGATTTTATTCTGTTTTCGTACATTTATTCTAAAGAACTAATTAATTTAATTACCAGTTTATAAATGAAAGAAATTGTTGTTTCAGTCCTCATTGATATGTCTTTCCTGATTATTGGTACTGGTACCAAGTAGCTAACGCAGTGGGATACAAATACAATAATCATTACGTGACTTAAATGTCAGAGAGTAAGCAGAGACACATAAATGTTCTATTAATGTCAAACTGACATTTGTCTGTGCAGTTCTGGGAATTTATTACTGGGGAATTGTACAAAGATGAAAAAATGTTTACCTCATGTCTGTATGTCTACGAGAAATGACTGCGTGTTACTGTTTGACAAAAGCCCTGAAGAGTATTTGCATCCAAGTGGTAAAGAGAAATGCCTGCGGGTGTTGCTTTATATCTGACGAGCTCCTCTTTGATGACTCACGCATGACAACTCATGACAACACAACAGAAGATGTTATTTATTTGTAGCTTTTTGTCGCCTTATTAAACTCTCTCCTTTATTTCTCTCCTCTCTTCGCAGTGCAGCACTCGATAGGATGATCGGAAATCACGAAGAAGATGTAAGTGACCCTCCTCTCTCTCTTTTTCTATATTTAATCACAGCATTCATTTTTTAATGTCCTGTTACTGCTCTTGTTCTTAAAGCTAACTTCCACTTCACAAATGCCAGAGAATAAAATTTCCATTCGTGTGTTTAAAAACGTTTGAGGAGCTTAATCTCTGTGGAGATAAAGCACATGTGGTGTTTACACAGTAATCTGTATCTAAATCTGCTGGTTCAACTGGTATGATACAATAAAACACACAGAAACACCACAGTTCTTCATTTTCTTTTTTCTGCCATCAGGAGTTTGTTGCAGTGCGGGTCCAAGATCCCCGCATTCAGAACGAGGGCTCGTGGAATTCATATGTGGATTATAAGATATTCCTACATGTGAGTACTGATACTTAAATTAGACATTACCTGAAGAAAAGTCCAACTGTTTTCTGGCTTTGACTTATCCTGCTTTGTTTGTTTTCTGTTAGTGCAAATGTAGTAATTTTAAGGTTTGGACTGTTGGTCAGACAAAAACAAGACACTTGATGACATTTTAAGCGGCATTTTCACATCTCACATTTTCATTTTACAGTGACAAGTGGCTTTTTTGAGACGCTGAATAAAACAGATTAGATGATATTCCGGTAAATACCAGATCACTTAAACTTAAACTTGTGGTTCATTTTGCCATCTGATGTGTCTTTTACAAACCCAACCTGTTCACAGTAACGCCTCTGTTAGGACTGATAGATGAAGTGAGACATTATCCAAAGACAAATCATGCAGAACCTGTGTTACAGTGTTTATGCTCTAAAATATATGTAGAAAAAACAAACAAATTAAAAGTGATCCATCCAGACAGAGTAGGGAATATGGAAAGATTACTGCTAGAGACTTTCTTCTAATTTAAATGAGGACTCTGATCTGTCTTACTTAAAAAAAAAAAAACAAAAAA
>OMLM01005490.1:33256-45127 GCA_900302695.1 Helostoma temminkii | reverse complement strand
TTTCCTGCTGTGTCACTCCAAAGAAAATATATTTAAAGATTCCTTTTTGTCTCATAAACAGATCGGAATTTGCAGAATTATACTGATAGAGAAAAAAATAAGAGACAAAAAAAGTCAGTGTCTGCACATGAGGCGAGCAGTTTATTTTTCTTTAATCGGACTGAATTCCTTGATTGGGATCAATTTGTTCAAAAGTTTCCAGCAGGAAAATTTGAAGAAAAAGCTGCTGTCTTTAAAGCACAGGCGAACATGCCATCGACTGTGGGGCGTGGCACCTGGTGGTCTGAGAGGTGATATGCCTGCCCTCTGTCTCCCACATCCATCCTTAACACTAGCAGGCTGACAGCTATGCCACAACCCAGCAACACTATCCACCTTCCAGCCCAACCTGCGCCTCTGCTTCCAGGAAGAGCAGGAAGGACAAACACAAGCACACACACACAAACACACACACACTGTATATCCACATATATATTTTTGAATATGTGTAGAATTTAGGTTTGTATGCAGGATGTTTCTTGTGTCTAAATATGAGGGAGTTCTGTGTTTGCTGTGCCTCTCCTGCTTTTACTTTCTGAAACACAATAATAAACACATAATCGCTGTTTTTCAACAACACATGAAATTGCTGTGCATTATTACCACCCAAACACTAAACGAGAGGAAAAAAAAGAGATTTTAACTGTGTTTGCAAAGAATCCAAACATTTGTTCAGCACTCTTCAACTCCTGCAGAGAAGAGCATCCTTCAGTCGAGAGGCCACCGCTATGGGCCAACGGTTTCTATATCAAAGTGATTTAATTTTCCAGTCAATAAAATCAGTCATCAGCAACAGAGCCAATACCGCCATCGCTCTGCATTCTGCCTGCAACTGAGCCGTGTTCGGAGTTTTGCTCCGACAAAACTGAGGGAGCTCATCACCTAGAAAATGATGCTTCAGTTTTATTCAGCATTTCCTTTGCAAGATTTACAGGTCAAGGCTGCAATTTTGCACATTCTTAATATTTCCATATATTTAATGTTAACAACTTTGGGGGAAAGTAAACTCTTAAACACTGATGTGAGCAACGGAGGGTGATAAGTAACAGGAATATTTGTTGAAAATGGGAAAATCTTTAAATACAAACCATGCTACAAACACTAGCAGCTTTCCTCCTCTTTTGTGACTCTAATCAATGAGATAACCATGCAATTAATAATTGAACAGTATCTAATCACTGTGTAGAGGCTGTAAGTGAGCAAAGATAGGCGCAGAGTGATTGATAAGTGAAGGGGTGAGAAAGTGAACGAAAGAGGCCGTCATTCGATATGCCATCTGTGGTCAGGGTCTGTACCTCTTCCCAGATGGCTTTGAACGCTGGCGTGACAGTCTGAAGACTGATTTCCCTCTCACCAGTGATTTTGGCAAAGGTAATGTACTCACTGAGTGAAACAGAATCTTGATGTATCTTATTTAATAGAAAGAGTGATGGACGACGGCCCTGAGAAGATCAGATCACCCCTTTTGTCCTTCTCGGGATCTTGTAGCCACCCTGACACATGGGACTGTCTCCGCCTCAGTACGGACCCACACACTGTTCTGGGGTTTCGCAACACTCTCCATCAAACTCTAATTTCTATTAAAGATGTGACATTAAGAGCTCCAGAACTATTTTAAGCCCTGAGAGATGCAGTTTTTACTTCCTTTCAACTAAATTGCTGTTGCTAGGCAATTTTAGCCAAAACTCTGCTTAGTGGATTGAATTGGAGGCCATTTGTTGCCTGGCAACATTAGCTAATTGGACATATACGACAGAGCATTCGGTGATGCCCGGCTCTCGCTGACTTCAACAACATAACTGTTTCTCAACAAACAGCGCTCTGCAAGATTAAAGAGTGAAGCAGATTTCTAGTCAGTGTAAGGACAATCTTCTCTTTCCTGCTCTGGGTGGCTCAGCAGCAGCCACCCCACTCCTGACAGGCTTATTAGTGTTGCCTGATGTAAAATGAGAGATCAGTCTGGGTGTTGTGGTGATAGGGAGGCACCTGGCAACACAGATTTCACAGCCAGTAGAGATCATCACAAATATTTCTTGATGCAAAAATCCCTAAGGGCTGGAGCATGTGTGAGGCAGAGCTACGGTGTCTATTTGTCTGACTGAGTATCATAAAGGTTTGTGTGTGCAGCACCTTCCTGTGTTTTTATCTGCATGTAGGTGAATGCTGCCGCACCTCCGAATGTATGGCAACCACATTCTCATACCTGGTAGCTCTTCATAGATATCTTCATCTTCCTCATCAGCGTCCTCCCCCGTCTCAGGCAGTCCTCCCCGTTTTCCACTGTGAGAGGCCAGGCCAGCACCTGGCCGAGGCAGGGTAGGCTGGCCCATACCCTCAATGTCATCATAGGTCTCCTCTTCTTCTTCTTCTTCTTCCTCTTCGTCGTCATCAACAGGGATGAAGGTGGAGCTGAGATCTACGAGGGAAGGGGAGACAATGTGATAGGCGGTTTGAGCATCAGGATGGAGCACAGTGTGGTGCCAAAGACACACCCATGCATTAAAGGGTAAAGTAAGAGAAATGGACTGAGGGCCTGACTGCACAACAGGCTCGGACACATGCGATACAGTTGCAGCGATGAGCCCTGGAGGCTTGTATTCACACTGCAAACAACATCTTCATTATCTATTTATGTGTTCATACCCAAGAAGTGAATACTGAGGCTGCAGTCTACAAAAATTGCAAAAAGCATGATGTCTCAAAATTTCTATTTAGTTTTGTTGAAACATAAAAAAAATAACTTTGCCAAACAAAGTAAAGCAAAGTGCATTAGCTCATTCACATTTTGCCATCTGTGTATAACAAGAATTCCTAATAATATCATTTTCTAATCATCTTGATAAACAACAGAAAAAGAATAGACTGATTAACTAGTGAACAAATACTAATTCAAGGTTCATAAATTAATTTTATGTAAAGTCATACCGGCGGGACAAGTGCTTAGGATTTTCCTGCTTTTTGTAAAACTAAATGCAAAAATCTTTTATAAGAACAGTAACTTTACTGCCCATTTTCTGTCACTGAATCAATTACTGACTACACTTTTCAGCATAAGTTGTGGTTATCGCTGTTTATTCATACTGCAGTTTGGCAGTTGCAGTTTTCTTTTTTCTCACTCTCTCAGATCTTTCCCATCATTTCATATCTCTGATTTATCACTAAAATCTGAATTTCAGCTTGTCCACCTGACTAATGACAAAATCTAACACAATCTAATTTCATCTTTCTCTACATGTCAAATATCTGTCTCTTTCTCTGTCTCCTCACATTTCCTGCCCGAATCTCTATCTCTATCTAGCCATCACTTTCACTTTCCAAAACTGAAAAAATAATTTCCACCATAAAAATAAAAATAAAAGTCAGCCTTATTCTCAGGTAAAGTCAGGAGTTGACGGGGTTAAAAATCGTCTACATGTTCTGGATCAGACTGCATTTCGAATTAAAACTGGGCTGGGAGGAAGTAAGACAAACTGCCAAGTGTCTGTTACTTCCCGCAAATCAGTGGCCCGGCCCAAGCCCATTTTAGAGTAGACGAGGCACGACTGCTCGCTCAGATGGAGGAGCCGTCTCATTGCAGGCGACTGGCCACTGTAACACAGGGTATCAGGTCCTCTGCCGTACACCAGCAGCCAAGCAGAAATCAATGTCACTGGAGGATAACCAGAACATCTACCAATCAATTTCCTGTAAGCTGGAATTCAGTAGGAGGGTTAGGGAATGGTTGGGGGTGTAGGAGAACCAGAGCTACGGGATGGTGCACATGACATGGTGGGTGACATGTCGAATGAGGAAATTTAGGACTCTTGTGTTCGGCTGTGTAGTTAGTGATAGATTGGTAGATTTTCATCTGATCTGGAGATGATAAAGGGCTCCCTTGCACTCCTGACCTTTCTGCCCCTCGAAAACACAAGAAAACTTTAAAATTGAGGAAAAAGAACATTCCAAGGTTCATCCTGTTTGAACTGTACTTCCCGATTAATCTATGTCCCTTTAAAAAAAAAAAAGTCAACTCAAGTCAATATTATTTATAAAGCCCAATGTGCTTTTTTTTTGTCAATATATGACATCCTCTATTAAAAATCGATAAACCCTAAATTCAAGTAAGGACACAAAAAGGGATCAACACTGCACTACATGGAAAAACGTGCCGTACAAAAATGTGCTGTCTTACCTCTAAGTACAAAATTGATTTGGTCCACCCATTCTCTGGCCTCTTGAGGGCTGCTGGCAGTGAACTGGAGGGGGAAGTGGCAATAATCCTGTGATTATTATCACATCTAAGGGTGCATTTATACTTCCTGATTTTTAATCTTAGAGGCAAAGACCACATCTCTTTCCAGCTGTCCAATAAAGAAGAAAAACAACATGGAGAAAATTTCCCTCTTGAAATAGCTATGAGATACGAACATCTAAAATAATCTGCCAGTAAAACGTAATTAAGAATAAGAGCTCTCAGAGACTGAGAAAACAATGTTATATTCAGGCAGTATGACTGCAAATGTGCCATAAACACGTGAATAAAATGTTTTCCAAATTGATTTGGATTAAAGCTCCAATCATACTGGTTCTGTGACAAATATTTGTGAGTAATAACAATGCAATATATGTATTTGTAAAACTATATTCACATACAGGGCTACAACTAAGGATTATTTCAAACATAGTTAATGCCACATATATTTCTCCAATTAATAGTCATCTGTTACATCCAGATCAAACTTTCCTAAAACCAAATCTGTCATCTTTAAAACCCAAAGTTGAAATCCCAACTACATTCTGCTATTATTGAGGGCTTTAAAAACAAATATACAGGTGTGTACTGGCAAAGATTTAGATCGCATTATGCATGTATCTTTGATAAGAAACCATTAGATTTATTTTTTTTTTACATTTATTCATTTATTTAACAGTGATCAAGCAGTAGTAGTAGTAGTAGTAGTAAGCAGGACCATTTATACCAGAAAAAACAGAGGAAACTACTGGAAACTATATAAAGGTTTCTCATGCATTTAGTGTCTCAGGCATTCATGCATAGCAAAACTTATTATGTTAATTATTGGATGACATACAGACAGGGATGAATTTGTTGGTATCCTTCCCTGAAAACTGACAACTCTCTCTCTCTTGTTTGCTTTCTCTGGTCCATGTTCAGTGTGGTGTGCATGATAATACAAACAGCAGAGCGACTACTTTTCCCCATTTAAATACTCTAACTTACTATGTAGAAGATTAAAGACGTGCTGCTGGTCACAGAAAATGGTTATTTTGAAGTATCACTATAATCCAGTTATTTAGTGTCTTTTCTAAGGGTAGGTTCATTTTTTTCTGTGCAATTTTCATGTGTTGTATTATTTAAAATATTCTGCTGAATGCAAGACGAGAAGCAAAGTCGGATTTTTATTTCTTTTGTTTTGTTTTTTTATTGTATTATTTTCGTTCATGTCAAGATTTTTCAAAGAAATGTGTCGGTTCTGTTGTCATGAAAAGACAGCAGTACATCTGTGATAAGCTCTAATCAGCCAATGTAAAGGCTTAGTTGTAATTTAGATTTATATTAGATAAAATTGGTAATTTCATTTAAAAACAGTCTCACAGAGTCACATGACAGATACCTTCATTTAGTAATATGTACAGACCTGAAAAGAACGTCGCCCCGGTGCAAAAAGCTCAAAACAGGCACTTTTCTTGGAATCTTTTCTCAGGTTGGTCACCAGCTGTACATTGTAGTCATTGATAAAAAAAGAGCCCTTCTGCTGTTTGTCTGTAGGGAGGAGTACAGATGGTGGCATGTTATCTGACTCAGTTTAAGTATCTGTAATGTTTCTGCATGGTGGCATTTCCAGCAAACCTTTTTCACTCCCAAAGTAGTAGAATATTGAATTGTTCAGGACACACCATCTCTTCTGCCACTCGGAGCCAAAGAAGCTATGATCTAAAATAGAAATGGTGCAAAATCACTTATGTACGAAGTTAAGTCAAAATCTTCTTTTAAACGTATTATGATGCTATACCTCTTCGTTTCTTGTCCAAGTAGCCTTGCTTCAAGATGTTGTTGAGGTCCTGGGCTGCCACAAGAGCAATGTCTTCAAAGTCTGTGAACACAATGCAATTTACCAGTTAGTCTGTGAAAGGTAACAGAGGCCAAGGCGACGTCTTTAAAAGTCTTGTTTTGTTTGGCCAATGGTCCAAAGATATTTAATTTGGAATCATGAAAAGAGACAAAAGAAACAAATACTCCCATTTAAGGAACTGAAACTAAAAAAAAACAAAACATTTTTTCTTTACAAATTTAATGATTAATTTGTTATTAAAATTCAGCTAACAAATCAATCAACATTGCTTCAACTCTGCACAGCATTTTTCTTCATTCCCAAGACAACACACATCCAAACATGAATGTAAAGTCTAAAGTATGTGGATCAAACACAACCTTGCTAGGCTTTGCTGTAGGAAACCGGGATCAATACATTTACAGTGCTGCTGAGCACTGCAGTCCATTCATCTACTCACATTGCACTTTTAATGGGAGTAACCTTCCTGTGGGGATTCAAACAACTCTCATCAATTTGCAGAGTCAAATTTAAAACATTACAGGACAATGGCACAACATGAGATGTTAGAAGTTAATTAGTGCAGTTGATGGAAAGCAATGTACAATGCATTTCTCACAGTATTAGGCCTACAGTTCCACTTGTGCTGGAGAGAAGTTTTAACATGACTTTGATTTGCTTTTACCTCTTGATGAGAAAGGGAATAGGCTTGACGTTTTCCATTTGAACACCGGAAATGATCGAGGGAAGCAGTTTAAGTTCGAACAACAAATCTGCTTATTTGACCTCTTTTCAAGTCTTTACCCAGAGGAACTTGTAAAATTGATCCCAGGTCGGTCTTAAAGGCAATCCTCTGCCCCATGCCTCAGTGGGAGTACCTGCCATTTCCATGTGTCAAAAACAAAGCTTCCTCTGAACTGATTACTCAACTGGCATTAGCGAAGGGAGAGCAGGAATCGCCTTTTTAGTCTGAGACACAGGGTCAATTTAAAAGACCATTTACACAAGTGAGTGTGACACCTCACTGGGATCACTGACGGCTAGGGAAATGCCTGGAGTTGATCCCCCTTTGAATGCTGGGAAAACCCAAATATGTCATCCCACAACTGGGCCCTTTGGCTTAAAAAGAGCACCCCCAACACTAGACAGGGACCTCTTCCTCATTCATAAAAATCTGCCACATGAAAAGGCAGCCCCAGTTGATGTTTTGACTCTATTCTCAGTGAGTTCTGCCGGAATAACTATAATCTAGAGAGTGCAGCAAAGCTGATGCTGGCTTTTCGCTTGGCAAACATTTCAGAGATTTAGGTTCACAATAGTCCAACGTGTGATCCAATAAACCTGCACCGCTTCAGCTCGTGGGCCTGACAGATGAGCAGGCCATTCCAGAGCAGAGCCCCAGACACCTCACGGCACTAACACGCTCACATATCATCAGCCTGCCTTTGTGGATGGACTGACCGGTGACACTATAAATACAGAGGTGCTAAGGACTGTTTTGTCAAAGAGAACCTGATTCAGTACATCATAACAAACAGCAGTCATTATGCTCCTCCACCTCATCTATCCATCCGCAGTCGGACCATTTTTTTCCTGGGTCTGCTTCCCTGTTGCGGCCCACTTCTAATCCCCTCATCCGTCTGCTTCCCTCGCTCTTCATTTATCTCAAAGGTCGAGCCCGGCTAATAGATGAGGTGGTACAACATCAACACGGGATCGCTCTGATCCGCTTGAGTCAATAAACATTACGCATTCATGCGAGTTTAACACTTTAACGCCGGGTGAGCTGACCTCACTTGTCTGTCCTGCTTTGAATGAATCCCCAAACACGGGCACGACCGATTGAGTGCAGACATCAACTTTAGTGAAAAAAAGGAAACAGGTAGATAAAAGTTCTTCCACAGGGTAGCAGCACAACCTAAAAGCGTCAGGCTGCTTAACGCTGTTTGCTCAGTCCTTGATCCCACCCTAAACAAAAGCAGAGTATGATTGGTCCTGAGTTAACAATACCTCCTCTCTAATGAAAATTACTAACACCTCTTTGGGACCAATGCAACTTTAAGTGGATATTCAGAGGTAATGTTATTTGAAAATGTGTAATTCAGGGTGTTAAGAACCCCAACACCCATCATGGTGTTTGAGTTTTAGCACAGGCACAAAGAGACACATTAATGCATCTAATTAAGGCCCCATCAAAATGGCAGACAGACGGCACTCTTTCATAAAAATCATAAATTGCATTATCAATTATTCAGGGCAATGCCATGACTTCATTTTCATCCCTTTTGCGTTTTAATTAGCACCATCCACAGCTTTGGTATTGACATTAATTTGATGGCAATTTATTGATATTTCAGCATAACCTATTTAGCTGAGTGCAATTACCAACAAAGAGCAGCAGACAGATGTGATGTTAGGGTCGCATCGCGTGTTTCGTAAATCAAGGTGAGGAGCTGCTACAGGCTAAGTGAATCTAACAGCTCTCAGTGGTCATCGCCAAGAAAACATTTGAGTCACCCCGTTTCCAAATGGAAGGATCTAATCAATAGAAATTGACCTCCGATATGTGATCCTGGCAGAAGAACATTTCCATAAGTGAGCTGACCTGCGCGCTGACAAGAGTTTGGTTCTGTTGCCTTTAGGAACATGTTTTAAACTCGGGGAGGACGCACAACAATGCATCTAAGCTGCCAGCGGTTTGCCACAGCTGCAATCTCTCATTTGGTTATTCACACTCTCGCAGCATGGTGTTATGAGCTCAGCAGTTGATCCCGCAAGAAAAGGCTGATTTATGTTAGCATGGCCAGAGGGAGTTAATGTATTCTCTCATTAAAATCCACTTTAGTTAGGCTGAAAGTCAATCAAAGGCTGGATAGAGAGTGAATCAAAATGACTGGAAATGGTTGGGTGGGAGGACTAATACATTACATTAGATCTAACGGTGGTCATAATGCAACAAAGATGTTACGAAAACACAAAAATGCACTAAAGATGTTGATGGCGCCGCAGAAGATGGAAATGCTACGAGAGTGAGCGGTTGCTTTAATGTCAGTAGAAAGGCAGGACTCAGTCTCAGCAGGGGGAACGTGTCCTATGAGAGTCAGGGGTCTAAACCATGGTTGTATCCCCAGCTATAGAAACGTGATGGTGGACTAAGCCTGTAGGGTAAAGCCTTTTTGACGTAAACACACTGTAAGCACTCCAAACGTTTGTCATGCTCGTGCAGTGTATTTTAAGTCTGCAAGGCGTGTGTGATGTCTGACGTTCCTGCTTTAGAGTTTAGTCTCAAACGTTGTCGTAAAGCTGCGACTGTCAGGTGTGCCGCTCATCTCAGTTTCTGTATGTTTAGTTTTAGAACAGTCAGTCCAAAACTCAAAAGATAAATTTTATTATTAAAATAAACCAAGAAAAAAATATAATATATATATGTGTATATTTTTGTATAGCATATATCAAGTATATTTTTGGCACTGCTGCTATGATATATGGCTTCAGAATTATGGATTAAAGAATGAGCTGATGCTCAACAACACTAAATGCTAAATAGGTTTTTTTGTCTAAATCTGTAATTTACCAGATATTTAATATTTAATTTCACTTACATTACTATTACAGAATGAGATTATTTACATTTTTTTATTTCAGATAAACAGAAAAATATGCTGTGAGCAAATCACAGTACTTATTTGCACTGACAAGGTCAAACAAGTAAAAATAAGTTATCTAAAGATAATATATGTAGTAGTGGCACTTAGAAGAGATGCCCCCCTCAGCACAGGTAGGAATTAAAATCAGCAAGTTATCATATGTTTTCTTTCTCCTTTACTTAGTCCTTGAGCACGGGTGCATTCACAGTGCCATTCACAGTGCCTTTCCCTACAAGAGGTATTGCATTGAATGCAACATCAGGGGGCAGGACCTGACCCCCGTGTGAACTCTGCTGATGAGGTGAAACAGAAGGCAGAAAGAGGCTCCCCCGGCCCTGAGGGGGCTGCAGGGAGGAATGCTGCTGATTCTACAGACGAAACGAGCGAGACCGCAATCCTCTTCGATACTGTCCTTGATTAGGAAAAAGGATTCACTCAGTGCACCTTCACCTACCCGGCGCTCAATCTGCACGCAGACCAAAGCTAAATTGATACATTTTTCCTCATTACAGCAGGAGGCCTTTGCTGCACGTCCCTCCAGCAAGGCGGCCGTCAGAAGGGAGGATAGAGACTGAGAGGCACTGAGGTTAAGGGCAGAATGTCTTCCCTGCCCTCCTCTCCTCCCCCTGATTTGATTAGGATTTCAGTCATCGATACATAAACTGTGTTTAGAACCTCCTAATGCATGTGTTTGAACCGAAGAAAACATCCAGTGCATTATATCAGGCTGCATGATGCCTGTGTCATCGTCTAATAATGTTTAATGGGACTGGGAATTTAAACGGGAGTGATTAGGGATTTTTTTTTTTTTTTTTTTTTTTTTTTTTAAATCGGCTGTCTATCAGCTCACACAACAAACCTCTGATCTGAGAAATTGCACAGACATTATCAGGTAAATATCTTAAATCATAGTTTTTTTTTTGTATTTATGTGGTTTATGGAAAACCTATTAAATTGCAGGTATATAATGCTGAGGTATGTGGTGTTTCTTTCTTTTATTGCCCGATTTTATCTGTTAGGCTCGATACAGTCGGTAAAGAAAAATTAATTCTGTGCCTCTATGCAGGAATAGATGTCAAGTCACTCTGGGCTCCGTTTTGCTCTGTTTCTACAGTATATTCGAACATCACAGTACGGCCACTGTAAAGACACTAAGGGGCTAAATTTACTATGTGACATCGGCTTCCCCCTGGGCAGCCATAAGCAGCGTCTTCAGTGATCCTGAATTTCCTTTTTCTAGATTTACTACCACTATTCAAATGCTTAACTGCAGATACAATGATCCTCTAATCGCTGGGGATGGTTTTCAGCTGCTTCACTGACAGACAAAAAAAAAACAGTGGTAGGAATATAAATACCAACAATGGAGGATTTCAGGCCCATAAGAGAGCCTGGATATCTGTGATAAAAACAGAGTGTAACACAGTTATCGACAGAGCCCAGAGGGAAAAACACTCAAAAAAATAAATAAAAGAAATAAAAAATCAACACACTCCTCCTGCAGTTATTGCAACTTTAAAATGTTACTATTATATCCACTAAACTGCTTTAAATACATTTTTGGCAGTGTATGGTAAATGTATTTGGACACTTGTGCTTTCTGAGTAGTATCTCCTGTGTATTACCTTTTTATGTAATCGCTCTTATTTTATAGTCGCTGCTGTTATGCCAATAAACAATTATATGACGATAATATTATTTGAGTCAGTCCATAAATCAGCATGGAATCCATGGGCAACAGGTGTTACAGAAAAAATATTCTGCCATGACAAAAACGCCAGCAAATGCTCATCAAAATTAGTGTCATGGTTAAATCTGATGCAGTTTTTTACACTAAAAATAAGAATATGAAAAAATAAATTTCAGTAGATCAAATTCTAGATTATTTTAACATATTGGGATTAATACAATGCAAGTTTATTAATTTCCTTTATTAAGTAGATTATTTAGTATTTAAGGAAACCAGAAATTGTAGAGTTTCAAACTTTTCCTTCCTAATTTTGGCAGCAAAGCAGTAAATAATTACTGTAATGTATTAATTATATTCTCTATTTATGTTCCATTTTGTCTTCCTTAAACAACTGAGGCTCATAAAATACTTTTGAGATAAATAAGATAAATGGGTTACAATTCTT
>OMLM01005490.1:18623-33236 GCA_900302695.1 Helostoma temminkii | reverse complement strand
TCTTATTTTTAGACAAAAAATAAGGTTCATTTTGAAGCAGCTGCAATAAAATAAATAATATATTTTTGTAAATAAGTATATGTATATCAATATGCAACTAAATTCTATTTTTATTTAAAGGTTTTATAAAACTGGTATAATTTTTTTTCAATATTAAACTTTTTATACAATTTATGAACTTTAAAGAAGTTGTTTTAAAAGTACATTTTTATTTGTTTAAAAATATGTACATACACAAGAAAAGAAAATCTAAAGTGCATCATTCAGAGGAAATAAATCAATCGAAACTGCTGCAGAAATTACACAAAACTGGTTTTGGATATAAAAAAATATACTAATAGAAGTTAAAATAAAATAAAATCACAAAAATTATCACCATTTGTTTTGTTCCATGTTTGTTAAGTTTTTAAAATTATGTTTGCACACTTTTTGACCAAAATAAAAAAAGTGCTTAAAATACATTAAATCAAGAAATAAAGCCAGATTAAGAAAATTAATCTCTAAAAACTATTAATTTTTGTTCATTTAAGTCTGACATTTCATAAATGCTGCCACTTTATTACAGTAATCTAAAGGAAATTTATATTTAGAATCCAAGTATATGATTGCATAATTGGTTTATTTAAATAAAATAATTACAGTTTACGGTTTCTCAATAACACAACGTGTTCCCAGTCGACTGCTGTCTTTTCCACAAAAACTGATTTCTTTGAGCTGACTCACAGCACGAGTTAGTATAAATCAATGTTAAGAATTTCCATTGTAGATAAGCTGAATATGACCCCACGGCAGCCCTGTCCCACTTGGCACACATAAACAGTGCTGACTTCTCCCAGCCGTGCGGAAATCCCGGTGTAAAGAGGGATGCATCCTCAACATCCTCGAATAACTCCACAAGGGCATGTTAATGACCTTAAAGTGCTACATTACAGCAACAATTAAACACAGGGATCCCAAAGGCATTGGAAGCCGTCGTGTCACTGTCTGTGTACAGGCCAGCACATCTCTCCCATCTCCATTTATTTCCCTAAGAAATCAGCAGGGCCACCTGGGCTTGGCATTGAAACTTCATTCATCTCCAGAAATGGATTCCAGTGGAGGGCAAAATCAAATTCTCATTTGCAAGACAGGGGAGGAAAGAGAGGGAGTGAATGCAGGAGGTACCTGGGAACACTAACCTCTGGGTGAACCCGCTGCATCTCATAGTTTTGCTATTTGTCTGTGACATTGACAGCTCTGGGGGAGATTAGGAGCCACCCTGCCCCAGCTTCCCACTTTGCATTCTGCCTATGTGCCGCTTTACAGATGGACTGCTGCACATTTACCTTCGCCTGTTTTCCCTGGGTTTCAACATGGCGCTACACCAGAGGCAACAGAGGGATGTAATTATATGCAATGCTACAATAAAACAAAGCAAATGAGGGGAGAGCTGCTTCAGAGGGCTGACAAAACCAGGAGGATGCAAAAACTACACAGTGTGGCTTTTGGTGGGGGTGCAGCCGGAGATGAGAGTGATGGATGCCCTTCGGTTAAATACGTCCAAATCCCCCCTTCAAGCCGCTCTCTTCTTGCCAGGCAGTGTGAGTGAGTGTGTGAGAGAGAGTGTACAAGATTAATAGTGTAAACAGCGAGGGAGAGAGGGAGAGAAAAGCAGCCAGGAGAGAGAGAAAGAGAGAGAGAGGGAGAGAAAAGACTATCAGCATCTGCAGCAGCACAGTAGCCCTAGGGGAATAGCATGAACTTTTGAACCCTGATGGCAAGCAGTCGCAGCGATGCACAGAGCCTGCTCCTGCCTCGTAATGTGTGTGTGTGTGTGTGTGTGTGTGTCCTTCTAGAAAAGCACACAGGCAGCAACAGAGAGAGGAGAGGAAAGGAGAGTGAAGGGGAACGAGGAAGAGTGGGGGCCATTAACATATTCCTCGCTTCCTTGCAAACGAGCAGCCGCTATCCAAATGTCACAAAATCCATACACCAGTGAACGTGGTGAAAAATTAATCTCTAGCCAGATATTCTGTTGTGGAGTTACAGTAGATGGCTATCAGCAAGTCCAGAGAAACTTCGGAACTGACGGGTGCTGTGTGACAGGAAAGCCAATCATTCACAAAACTCGTGACTGGGACAGGAAACAGGTTGGAAAAGCAAGAGGCCAAAGGTCAAAAGTTCAGTGAGTGAGGAGACGGCACGACCACAGGCAAGAAAAACTGCAAGATCATCTATGTAGAACCAATATACTGTCCAAGTGCTGTATTTAAAAGGAGAAAAACAACTACTAAGCAATTTTTTTATCTGTGTTTTGTCTCTGCTTTGTCTCCTGTTCTTCTGTGAAGTACCCACAACTTTCTCTATGGGTTAATTTGACTCCACACATAGACAAGGACCAGCTGGCAACTAAAATACTGCTGATCAACCAAGTAATGGAGCATCAATCTGTCAGCTGGCATCATTTTCCCAATTTGACCAGCCAAGCCACTCGGGCATGAACCCTCAAAACACTCCTATAGTTTTGTCAGGCTTCAGCCAAAATGACAAAATTCTGATTTAATATTCTATTTACCAGCAATGTGTAACAATATTACTGTGCACTGGCTCTTCATATTTAAATGAGAAATAGGCAACACTTCAAATTGGTTATCCTACTGCACTGCAGTGCCAGTAATTGGTTTAGGAAATTGGCCCAGTGCAGCAATCACCGATAGGAGTTACAGTCCTCCATTTTTAAACAGGCCTACACAATAGAACGTACTTGTTTATAAAGTAAAATACAGACCAGTTTCATTTTTCTCCCAAAATTTATTTTGGTCCATCTAACTTTTCTTTGTCTAAACTGAAAACCTTTGGATGGAAAACACACATTAGCTTGGATTTTAGGAAAAAGTGATATTGTTCACAATTTTTTGGCCATTTTTTAAACAAAAAGGTAGATAATCAACATAATAATCAAAATAACTGCTATTTGCAGTCCTGACTGCTTATTTGTCAGGTTAAATGAACTCCAAGAAATTTCTTATGAATAACAAGTAATACAGTAAATGACGACAATGTCTGTCAGATCATACCAAAAACCTTCCATAATCAGTTCCCGCTAGATAAAGTGACCTTTATGAATATGACAAAATTACATGCACATGGAAAGTTCTGCGAATAACACACACTTGAGCAGAATATGGTACATTACGAGAGAACGATCGTGGTCACAAAGAAGATGAGAGACATATCAAAAGCACCATTTTTTCCTGCACGCCTCCTGAAACAAAGCTCTTCCTGCAGCACTCTGTCATCGCTGCAGCTTCCCAGCAAACATCCCCGAGCACCCAGCGGTGCTCCCCAATCAAAGAAAAACAAACAGACCATTTCGACTTCGCAAACTTGACCTGCAAACAGCATGACAGGGCTAAAAGCCCCACATCTCCACATGTCTCCTGGAGTCTATTTGAGTGTGTGTGTGTTTTATACGCCGGAGGGAGAAACCGTTTTATACATATATTTGTTTATGTATGCAAAATGTGCTGGAATGGCAAAGAGTGTGTGATGGAAGGAGTGACAACAGATTTGTTCAAATGTGAGTGAGCTTCAAATAGGGCTGAGAGAAGTGGAGGTTGGGGCAGACGAGGCTGGGGCGAGGCTGCAGGCGCGGTCAGGTCACCGGTGCGGTCGGAGGGTGAAACTCAGTTCACATTACCATGCAGACACCCAGGCTAACAATGGAGGTTCCATCTGTTCTTGTCAGCTATTACAAATCTGGTGTCACCTAGTGCGTTGAAGACAACAGACCACCGCATCTAATCAAATGGCACAGGCTCCTCCTGCGTGTAAAAGCAGCCATCGACTTCACACTCACTCACTCACTGGTTAGGGAACACAGAGCAGCAAAGGCAGGCAGTCCATTACCACGGATAATACATCCTCCAAGTCACAAAGTCGCTATTGTGTACAGTAGGTGCAAATAAAATGAATTAAACTCAAGGAGAAATAACTCAATTTTCTACCTTCTCCTTACAGACAAACATTGTCCTCCAAATCACAAAATTATCATTTATTCGCACAACAAAGCAAATCCACAAACTTTTTCAGTAAAAGGAATAAAAGAAAATTCAAATCATCACCATGGATGACTGTTCCTACTAAAATGTCACTGATTTCATTAAGTGGTAATGCCATTATTCCCCACAAACACTCCTCTTCCCTTGAAACAGACCGCCCAGCAACGAAGTGTGAGCCATTTCTTTCAACTGGGAGTGAACAGAGAATGAACTATGAACTCCACATGCCCTTTACGTGAGGACACAGGCCATTCAAAACGCTAACATGGTCACAGACCCGCAGCAATAAAAAGACACAGCGCTGGGAGGTGAACATTTTTCTTATGGAATCAAATGTTATGATTATTGATCCAGTCACATAATGTGTGTTTGTGAGTGTAGTTATTTAGTATCGACAGGCGTCAACTGTTGATATTAAAAGCAAAATGCTAATGAAAGGAAGGAGGATTCTCGTGGTGCGGCACAATTGGCTCACATTTGATAACGGTGTGACACCAGGTTCGAGCTTTAGCAAGTATGATGTTTGATGTTAACAGCCGGCACGGTTTATAGCCGGATGTGCCAACATTATAGCTTTAAGGGGAATTTTTCAGCATTTTATAGTTTGATTTTGTTTGTTTCCCCAAGGAAATCTCGCCTTGTTCCTTCTGAAATGAACAATTTCAAAAAATGAATTATCATTGTCTATGTTTCCACCATCTGTCGTGACTTGTTTACTCTGTTTTCCGAAAGATGCGGAGAAAAGTGGCAGTTACTTTTCTGTGTTCAGAAGAGATTATTAAGCCATTTCCAAATATGGGAACTGTTTCTGACTACACCCAGCTGGCATTAAGTATGGGTATAGCAGAATCACTGCAAATGGTGACAAGATATTCATTTTTCTTACTGGGAAATTCCACATGATTGCAACTTTACCTCAGGGAAGAACCTGGAAAAAAGAGTACAGGGTAGAGATTGGCACCTGAGGCAGCAGAGTCAATAATGCCCACCTGCGGCATGTCACGTCAAGGGCTATTAGCTGGCGCGTAGAGTCAGAAATACAAAAACTCTGAACAGGAGGGAGGGCAAGTTTGAGAAAGGAAGATCGAGAGAAAGATTGATACAGGGAGAGAGGGATAGAACACACATGGCCCCTCAGGTACAGTGTTGTATTTCAAACCCGGTTGTGAAAGAATAGAGGGACTCAGGGTCAATCAATCACTGCATTAGCCTGCAGCTACAAAGCCTCCTCTCTGTGTGGGCCAACTCCATGCCTACCACACTCGACACATCCAGCTCAAGGGGACAGATCAGACGCAGAGATCTACCACTGGAGGGAGCTCTACATCACCATTCAAGCCTTTGTGAACCACCACCCCCCTATTCACCACACCTGCACACTGGAAGGAGGAGTCACTGATGTCAGTGAAGGTAGGAGGCCAGGGGCAAAGAGAGGGGAAATTTCACAGATGGGTTCTAGGTTTTTCAAATGAAGAGGGCGAGCAACACTATACAGCAGAACACTCTGCCTACACTTCCTGTGTAGAGATTTAAGTCAGCCACTGATGTTAGGGATAGTGCACTACACTACACTACATGTGTTTAGTTTTCTCAGGGGAATACTGCATCATCTCCTGTGACACCGACTCCACCTTGCAGAAGTTACAAACTGTACCCCTCAGCAGAAAGACGTCAAATAAAAAGATAATTATGTCAATCTTAGGGTTAAAATTTCATCCCATTGTCGTCCGTTAATGTAGATGTAATCAGACCCTTTTGAGCTCAGATCTCTGCCCTGTACAAACACACTAAAGTCTCACACACAGAGTGAGTCAGAATCACAAGTTATTGTTAACTCACACTCAGGACCGCCATCCTCCGGGTAGTCTGAGGCTACTGAGCCGTTATCTGAATGTGCAGAGCGACCTAGACTGGAGCTGCGGTTGTCATCAGAACCGTCTTCTTCCCTGTAGTCCGCTGAGTGCGTGAAAATAGAGTAAGAAAGAAAGATACTTTAAAGACAGAACTTTTGTGTTCACAAATTTACTGTACATGTTTGATGTAGGTAGAAGCACAGTGCACACACAGCTGAATCCACTTAGAGCAGGCACTCTAGATAAAGTTCTTGTAAGTCATTTTACTTACATGGGTAGGGGAATTCCTGAGGATTTCTGCAGAATAACAATAAGCATAAATCAAAATCTGTTTCACTCAAATGCAAAGTTGTTAGTGCTTTCATTTTTCACTGTCACAGCTTTGCTCCAGCAGAGTTTCAAAAATTCAGTAATTGTTTCCTGCATAGAGGACCACAAAACCACATGTCTTCAGTATGTGCCTGCTATCATGCAGTGCAGGCAACACTGGTGGAGTTGTTTCCGGAGTAAACTATCTAACAAGAGCTTCTGTTTTTAGGTTGTTAACAGGTTATTGTGCTTGGAAAATGAGTTACATTAAGATGAAAATTGAATTTTCCTGATAGAAAAAAAGTCTATGATATCTTTAAAAAGTTTTGATTGTAAATAAAAAGAACAAGACTGGTGTCTTTGGAGTGACGCCATTAGACTAAATGAATTCCTTTAAATGTAATTTGGCAAAGCAACAATTAAGGTGTGTTATTAAAGGCAATTTAATTTAACTTTAATGACAGGAAGTACTTTACTTGACAAGTAAAGAAGTTTTCTACGTCTCTTGCTACGGCGGCTTCATCACTACTTCTAGAGGTAAAATCCTACCTTGAATGGACGACCCTGAAGTTGTTCAGTAAGACTTTTCTTGTGTCTTGGACCTTTTCACTGAGGTTTTCATCTTCAAGAAGCTCTGATACAAACAGCTCACAGTCTGGAGAGAAGAACAGAAAACACTGTAGGCAATCGTGACATGTTTTTAAGAAGGACTTCTTAGCATCACAAGCTGAGTAGAGGAAATAATTCTCTAGAATTCAAACTGAAAAATATGACTGGAGATTCAAAATAACCGTGGCTGTGGAAAATGGAAAGCTCAAAATCACCTCTGAATATTTACTACGATAAAGTATTTTAATTTGGTGTTGCAGGTCACAGTTCACACTGTTCTCTTCGCTTTGTCTGATGGTACCAACATATCGCGATCTTTAAGTGTAAAATTCAAAATAAAAGTGTGAAAAGCTAGTACATCTGCATGTTACACCGCTGATATCAAGTTGTGACACCATTTTGTAGGAGGTGAGCTCTACAACATGAACACATGTAAGGAACAATCTGGCAAAACAAAAAAATTTGGCAGCAGTTTTCATCAGTGTTTCTATGTACTGAAACGTGTTTTACAATGTAACACCAATTTAGATTTGATGCATACTCAACACTGGCACATATGATTAATTATTATTATTAAGCCACTGGTACTGCAGTAAATGCAAACTTGTTTTTTTAGTCTCAGAACAATACCAAATAATGGGACACTGTGATACTGTAGCCAAAAACAGGTTGGTCCAGATCATTTATCTGATTCCGTTTCTTTACATCCTCATTCCCAGATTACACTAATGTACTGACATATGCAAATGTCGAAAGGCCCTGACATCTAGTCTGCCAGCACATGCAAATGTACACCACAGTGGCAACAGCTTACAATACATAACATCTTTATGTTGTAGTGTTTGCTTTTGTTTGTTAAACTCAGTAGCGGTGAGGATTTTACAAGCAAGAGATTAAAGAATAATAAGAACATACAACATTATATTAATTTTTAAGGTTGTCAAGTCAAGCTCTCTCTTCTTTTAAATTTTGTTATGATAAGCACGGCTTTCAATATTTTCCGCCGCTGCACTTTTCTTTAATGACAGGATTTAACAACAAGAATTATTAAAAGAAAAAATTAAGACTTTACCATCCAAAAGTCTCCTGATGTCTGTCGGGATTGTCCCCATTGTTTAACCCGTCCAACTCAAGACACTTAAGCTCAACCACCTCTCTGACTTTTTCTGCTGCTTCACACTTTGCTTTTTTTTTCCCTCCACAAGGCAGCTTATGTCTACCCAGCCTCTGTCATAGTGTTACAGAGCCACGACAGCGACAGCCTGATAATGCACTTACATGCAAGAGTAGCTAACTAGCGTGACATCAAGCCACCTGTTTCCCTTTTGCTCTTAAATGTAACTTCCGTGCATGCATCTAGATTTGCACAAAACAGGGCGGGGCAGGTGTACCATAGGCAACTTCCTCTGCACTCTGACTTCTCAGGCATAACTGATAAGAGTTGACATTTTTCTGACACACACACACACACACACACACACACACACACAAAAAAACCCTGTCAGACCTACAACGCAGCATGAGCAGGCATTACAATCACGTTTATCAGCAACTTCAAAATGGCCCTTTTATAAAGATATGTAAAATCTGTATATCATAAAATGGGCAACTTGAAGCGCTCAGAAGGGACTTGTGCTGTCTGCTGCTGAAATAATATATTTCTTATGTCTTAATTTTACAATTGGATATTAGGGGTTTCTGTGAGTACAATGTCTGCAGTGTCAGCATCTGCCCTGTTGAAGTGTCCACAGTGAATCCAGCTCCAGAATTTCTGCTGTGATCCAGATCTTTAGCAGCCTGACCCTCCTGCAAAGTGGGAAGAGCACAGGGACAATTTTCCTACAGGGATCAATAAAGTATCACATTATAACAATAAGTACCAGTCAGCAAAATGGGATTTCTCTTAGCAGCTTCTTCAATTCAAAACATGCTATTCAAACACTAAAGTCAAAGCTGCTCTTTCTGTGCCTGAAGTACAAACAGTCTCTGTAAAAAATAAAAACCCTGACAGAAATAAAACCTGTTAAAATAATATCAAAATGTTTGGAATCAAACAAACAAGAGGCTCATCAGCACTATCAGACCATGGAGTACTGGAGAAAGTATATAACATTACGTTTTACGTTACCTGGAACAATCAATCGATCAGTTGATTAGTAGAAAAATGTATCAGCTACTAAATGGATTTTGATCCCTTAAGCAGAAGTAGCTTTGCTTTTGAAATGTGATGTTTTCAAATGACAATTGGCTTTCTGAAAGTTGGGCAACCAGAGGACCCCAACTTGTGATGTGTGTTTTAATAAAATTCTGACATTATAGATATAAAACTAATACTAAAGTAACTGAAAAACAAATCAGAAGATTAACCGAGTGGGAAAATAATTGTAGACCTAAAACCAGGGGGTCTCTTACAGGTAGAGTTGCTTCACAGATACAAAAAAGAAAGCAAATAGGTAATACAACTAAATGTTCTGCACCTCACCTGACATTAACATGCCTTCACTTCCTGGGACAATACACACCCAAACGAGCAGGAAGTGAGGGCTGCTGCAGTAACTGGCTGAGCATCACAATCCCAGGATCTGATGATGTCTTAGGGGTTTGAAACTTGAGGCAAAAGATTTGCAAACAAGTGTTAGTTGGCCCAAATACTTCTGAACCCTAAATTTTGAGGTTTGAGAATAAAACAAAAAGAATAAGACCGTAATTATCACATAGTTCATCCAATATTTTAAACCAAACATTTAAATAAAAGCTGACAGTTTACACCTTAAGTGATTCATTATAAAATTATTCTTGAGGCCAGTCAGTACTGGTAGTAATGTGCTTAACCTGGTGCTCATATAAGCTTGATTTTAGGCTAAAAACGGGACGTGGTGATTGCTTTAGTCTATGCAGTACTGTCCTGAGTTTGTAGTGACATAAGTTACATATGGTTAAGGCACTTTATAACCTTATAACAGACATTAGCTTAAAAACAAGCCCTGAAACATTCACTCACATTGATCAAGCACAGTGACGCTAGGTTAGCCGACGCTAACTCTTAACAAATGTGTGGTTTTATGAAAAATATGCGTTTTATTTGTTTGTTTGATCATCGCCTTAAGCTCATAATGTATCCGCCTTGAATCACAGATCACCAGACTCACCTGGTTAAACAGTATTTCACCTTTTAATATGAAGCCATACAACCTGTTGGGAGAGTGGAGCTGTTGCACTGCTGCTAACCTACTCAGCTACCAGGTAGGCTAACTGCTAGCGTTCGCACCAAACCGTAATTCGCTACAACAGAAATGATAATCTTAATTTAAAGCCATTATTGTCTGATAAGTGTCCACATCCTGCTTTAAGTCACTTTTTTATATTTTCTGAGCACAAGTGTCGTGTTTATCGGATCTTGTATACCATCAAGACAAAGTTAAACAGATTTAGCTACGCTGATATTAAGCTAACAGGGAGCTAATGTGTTTTAACTAAATTAGCATTAACGCTAAGCTAACGTTACAGCAACCTTTTCCACAAGTGGCCTCTGAACATATACAAATTGTTGTATCTGAGAATGTCTGCATATTCATACTATTAACTATAAAACAAATGTGTAAATCGTTAATAATCAGTGGTTTTACTCGTTTACTTGTTTAATTTTATAATAACTTGGAATTATCCACAACTTTTGTGTGGGCGCTGCGTTCAAGGACTCAACTCCTCCCTTTACTTAGTGATGCTGTAAAGTCGTAATTCGGAGTTGCGGTACATATAAGCGATTCTTTGACAACAAATGTTATTTCATTGTGTTGTATACTATAGCTATGATTTCTAGATTTTTAGACTTTTTATTTTATTGCACTCTTCTGACGTTTTTCTTCCACTTTTGTGTAGATGCTGCCTTCAAAACCTATAATCCCATTCTGGGTTAATGAATTTGTTAAATCGTAAAACAGATTTGCGGTACATTTAAGTACATTCGGTGTTTTTAAAAGTCACTTTAACGCGTTTGACACTAATTAAATATTTATGCGATGATTAAAACGACAAGAGAATTATTTTAATGTACTTTTTCCCCAAAACGTGTGTAGATGTGTAGATTAGGCACAGTTTAAGCTGTAAAACTGTAAATCATAGTTTTGAGGAAGTCAAGTGATGTTTTTTTACTTAACATAATAACATAATGGGAGCATGTATTTCTGATGACCAGTGGTAAAAAGCTGCCCTGTATTCTGTCACTCAAGAAAAACAAGAAGGAAACTTTGTCATGTTGGGGGGGAAAAAAGGTAAAATCATGAGATAAGTCAAAAATTTTACTTAGTAAGTCAGAATTATGAAATAAAAAGTCAAATTTTTACATTTTATCTAATAATTAACTAATAATTTCAACTTATCTTTTTTTTCCCAACATAATAAAATTGTTTTTGTTTCGTTTTTTCCTTGTGGTGGGAAACAGGCTTCCATAGTGTTGCCTTACCCATAGCCTTGTGTTTAAAGATACATAAAATATCAGCAGAGATGCAACTGATGTTTTAAGGGTCAATTACTAAATGAGATGTTCTGATAAATACACATTTCTTCAGCCTGAGTAGCATTGAGCATCGAGTATCAGGAATTTAATTGCATTACCCACGACTGTTATTGGCCTTCGATTGACCCTTGAAAAGTACTTGGGATATTTCTGACAACGTATGAATGTACTGTAACTGTGAACTAGTCTCTCTATATCTGACAGCGCACGGATGAATGGTTTATATTAGCAAATAGCACGAGGTGGACTCGCTCACAATTGACGCGTGCAGAGGCAGTGGTAGAGGTAATACTAATAGAAATAGTGGTGGCCTCTCTATCGCATTATTGATCTTGTATTACTGAAACACTACAAGGAAAGCAATCAAGTAAGCAAAGCTCAATCAGACACTGCTCACATCGACAGAATACACTGGATGTAAATCAAGGCTATGTCAGACTAATGCTATTTGTCCTGCCTTTTAAAATATGCAATGTGTATTCAAGCTCCCAAGATAATTATGTCATATCCTAGGCAATTTGTCACATGCGGGCAAACGACATTAATTGCTGTTTCGCACAGTGAATATTTTAGCAGAAGTGGGTCGTACAACCTTTTTGAATCATATCTGAATTGTAATGAAAATAAAAGGCCACTTGCATTGATGTTTTCACACCGGATTTGATTTCTAAACAGGTCTTTGTCACGTGTTCCAAAGACATAGCGTGTTATGTGATCTGCGGCGTCTTCTCTTGAAGTGAAATCAATAAAGCTTTGTGTTTTTGTACTGCAGCAAATTGTTATTTTCAGTACTGAGTAATCTGCTGATTCATTTTCTTGCTAATCATTTGGTAAATAAACATTAGAAAACAGTGATGATGTATTGTTTAGTCCTTCCAACGCTGCTAAATCTGAAACTATTTAACTGCTAACTGTAGTGTAAGGCTAATAATGGCATCTTATTCTCACATTGAGAAGTTGGGACTATCAGTCTTTAGAGGAAATGACTGAAATGTTTAATTGATGGTAAAAACGGTTGGCAAAGCGACTCACATCCGAAGCTCTGTTGCATTTTTAGCATTAAATAAAACTTGATTTTCCAGCACGGTGAGCAGCATCATTTTCCTTTTAGTGCATAATTGGATTTCAATTATTATTTTTCAGCATTTCATGTTGAATGCTATCTCATGATGGTCTCCTTCCCTGTCACTTCTCTACAGGAAGCCGCGGGGTCAGGGCGAGTTGAATCCCACGTCAGAATTGTCCCCACGCTGACCTGCGCCTGACTGGCCTCCAAGCAAAAAGCCCCTGTGAAGGTAAGAGGAACTAGGGTCCCCTCCCCTGGAAAAGAGGTTCCCTCCCCTTGACAGCTCCACAGAGCCCCAGCCACCTGCCTGCTGGGTCAGTCCCATATGAAAAGGGAAGCCCTTTGTAATCCGACGGGGATTACACCACCCAACAAAGCACTGCTCAAAGAGCGACAAAAGCCCTGTATCAAACACGGCTGAGGGGGAGCAAGGCTATGATCTCCCACTACTACCAACACTGACTCCTCCGCCACCTCTCATCTCCCCAAGAGGCTCTTCCCCCTTTAGCATTTGCTGCCTCTGTCCTCCTTCTGCCCTCTCATCTCTGGGATCTGGCCTTTTATCAGCGCATTCCTTTTCATTTGCATTGCGGTGTGGGGAGGGACAGCGGGTCTCTCTGATCTGATAGAGCCAGGAGGATCCTCAGGCCATGACTGGTGTGTGTGTTTGAGTGTGTGTATCCTGTCCTGCAAACACACACACACACACACACAGCACATCACATTGCATTCTGAAGATAGTGCAGTTCAGAGCTGCAAATAGTGAAGCATCTCTGCCTCTGTCTCTCAAGCTCTGTTTGTCTTCATATTCATTTTAGAGAAGGAAGAGTCATAGTTGATGAGCATATTTTTGCTGCAAATATATATATATATTTTAAATTAGGGACCATAACAGATAACCGTTGTCACACACAGAAAAGCAGCACAGCGGATGTTATATGTATATAATAGTTTTAAGTCCAAGTTAAAACATTCAAATAAATAATTTTAGGCAAGTGTCTATGTGTGCATATTGTACAAAAATAAAATGTGGTATATAAACTTGAACACTGTTAGTTGAGATATAAAATCTAGCAGTGTTCACATAGCCGTGACTTTAAGTAACCCACAACTCCTAAAGCGCCTTTGACCTCTGTAGTTTGCCCCTCTGGTCTTTTTGGATGAACTGACGTGAGCATGTATAAATTTAAATATTGTTTTATTTAGTGCATGAATGTTAAAATTTAAAACAAACTAAAAGCTAATTATTTTGGAAGAATTTAAAGTTTTTCATTTCCAACATTCTGTAATGAAAATCATCAAAAACAGACAGAGGATCCAAGTTAAAGTTGATAAAGTAGATGTTTCCAGTAGCTTATAGCTCTTCAATGTTCTCCTAACTTAAACATGTCATACTCAAACCCTTGATTAAAATAGGTGTTTGTGCTGATGCTTAAGGGTCTGTTGTAAATGTTTGCGTTGCTCAAGGAGATAACAAGAGCTGGTTTGCTTTTCGGATTTCCTCAGAATCATTGTATTCCCGACCCACCCATTGCTCAAACATACTGTATGTGAGTGCATGTGGGGAGCTCTGGTGGCACTGAGGTAAGATGTGATGATGGATGGAGGACACAAAAGACAGAAGAGCAAATGTGTTGCACTGAATCTACAACCTTTTGCTCAGTCTCGCATTGACTGACTCGGGCGTTTACCTGAGCTTGTGCTCGAATCAATGTTGGCCCGGAGAGCACTGAATAGAAAATCATTCAAATAGTATTATGTTAGGAGATATGAGCCATTTCAAAATATTAATTCAGCATTATTTGAGGTGTCTGTTAAGGGTAGCAGTTACAGAGAGCAGTGCATTGACTCGACTGAGTGATTACATACCTCTATTACACGTGAAATATGAATGTATGAGAAGGAGCTATTTTTCATTACCAAGACAACGTCCCCAGAGGCAGTTGTTAAAGAAGAATCTATGAATTATCCTCCTGGAACAACTGGCCCTTGTCATGAGCTGAGAAGAGAGGAAAGAGAAGGTAAAAGGGAAGCACAGCACTATTGATAATACTGGAATTGAGAGACTGGAAGGACGCCAGAAGAATGTGTCTGCCTTTGCTTGTGATCCTGCACACTGCCGCCTCTCCCTCTGTCCAGTTAATTGGAATACAAAGCAGAGCGGGGTCGATGAGAGAGCGGTGGTGGTGAGGAGGAGGAGGAGGAGGAGGAGGAGGAGGA
>OMLM01005490.1:1459-17180 GCA_900302695.1 Helostoma temminkii | reverse complement strand
TTTTTTTTTTTTTTTTTTTTGCTTCAGAAGTGAGAATTGTCTGTTATGATTGAATCAATTAATCATTGCATCTCTAGCAAACCATCTTTTTCTGATTCAGTTTTTAATTCATAGTTTGTAGCAACGGAAACATGATTCTGTTGTTTTATCCGTGGAAAAAGTACCATATGTTGTAAATATAATGATATATTTTCTCTATATTTATTTATATAATGTCTCGGTTTGGTGTTAATTTCTCTCGTGCACTTGAGCAGAGGCTCCTTTAATCCTTCATTTGTCTCTTTGTCTTCTCAACACTCTGCACAAGGGTATGTACAGCGAACGGTGTTAACCTAAAATAGCTGGCTTTGATAAACCAAAAAAAAATGACTCCCTTGTGGTATCTCTTAGATGACCGACCCCCGTTATCCCATGAATACTGTATCTAGTTTTCCTTTGAAGCCTCAGTACCCTGCAGAGTGACATGCGACAGAGGAACTGGTAGAAAACAAGGAAGTGAGCCTGGCAATAGACTTGTAAAAGAGCCTGCAACAACTGCAAGCAGCATGGGGTACAAACAGCACTGGGTTGACCTCAAACAAAGTGCAGAGGGGGGCGGGCCGACTAAAGATGTGCAAGATTTCTGAGGATAAAGCTTGCCTGCTGGATCTATTAATAGGCTTCATGTCTGTGCAGTGTTCATGCTTTAGGGTTTTTTTACTATTTTTTTTCTTTTTTGTCCTTTTGTGTTCATTAACCATTTTGTGCTCCTCTCCTCGGCCTATATTTTCGAGCAGAAGGCAAAAAGAGGCTACACTGCTCCAAAGGTGAAAAACACCCTCCTCCTCTTCCCCCGGCTTGAACATCTGTCTCCGTGATCTTGGCTGCAGCACTGACTGTGACACCTCCAGATGGAGAGCCCACTGGGAGCGCTGAGGTATTGCCTACAGAGATGGCAGGGATCACACCTCTGGAATGAAGTCCCACACTTGTTTTCTGCACCGTCCCCTATTTTGTTGTTGAATCTGTCACAATTCACCAAATCGATTGTCACCTCCCCAGTCCTTGGCCTTGCGACTCATCTGAAGGGGAAGATTTTTGGCTTATAAACAAATGCATGACAACAAACCTCTTAGCCCTTTTCTAATTTACAGTAATGGGTCTTCGTGGAACTGCGATAGAAGTCGTACTCAGATACATTTCAAATGATTGCTGTTTTCCCTTCCTCGATACATGTTTTCAGAGGCATAGAACTGTTTAAACTTTGTACAAAAGGAGCTAAATGACCTGCAACCTTATTAGTCTATATATTAAAGCAATACCTGTAAGAACCGACACTATGAGAGGCCTTGAGTTGACTTCTCCGAGCTACTCCGAGCTACTCCGAGCAGCTCTTGTGCCTTGACAGATTGTCTTTGCATTCATTTGTGCCTGAACTCTGTGTGAACCTCAGCTTTAGGAAGAAGGGCACCAAACAGGCCAGTGCTGCTGGAGCAGAAACTGTGTGCGCTAACCTAACGCCCAGTGCAAATATTGAAACTGCTGCCCCTTTGCCATTAGATGAAACTCAGTCCCAGCAAATGTTTAGCTGAAAGCAAAGCCAAGATGAGCACTGTTAAATTAACAGCTTGGCTCCTCTTTTTAATAAAAGAAAAAAGAATGTCTGTTGCGCAAAAAGTATTCAACATGAATCTTATAAAATACAAATGGAGTTCTGTGGCAACCGGTGTCAATATCCGAGGAGAATTTGGGTAACAAATCAAGGGAGGGACTAGCTGGAGTTTGTTGTCATGTTTAGAGCCCCTGGAGGTATTTCGAGGTGAAAAGGTCACTAGGAACCACCCCATGTGTTGTGAAAGATTCCTCTTGTCACATTATGCAAGGAAACTTTGAGAGTATGGAGATAAATATAGAGAAAAGTTTCAAATGTGAATGGGATTTAGAGCAATGTGTTTTAGACATAAATGAAACATATATACCGAAATTTGAGGTTTGTTTAGCTCGAAGAGGGATTATTGGCATTTTCTTTTTAGATAACAAAACAAATACAACTTATTTTTTATTCCATACACTTTATTAAACTAAATCATTTCAACAATTGTCAGAAAATACCCTGTAAATAAATAGTGCAAATAATGACACTGAGCTTTTCAGTAGTCCAACACAAAACACAGACCAGGCATAGGAAGATTACAAAATTCAAGCACAGATGAGTCATTTTATAAAAAAGTTTCTCAGCATCCAAAGTCAGAAATCAATGCACAATAAGCACATAAACAGACAGACATACCCAGTACACTTCACAAGTCCGCAAGCAATTTCACAGTTTTTTTTTTTTCTGGAATGGTGCTGCTCATGTCTCCAGTCATATTTTAAGTCACATTATGGTTCACAGTCTTTCCCCTTTGCTTTTGGAGAAGTGTGAGGGCCGCACAGATTCTCTGCTGGTGCCGGGGTGTTCACTAAAACGCAGCCCAGTTTCTCGCGTTTCTTCTGCTTCATCCTGCGATTCTGAAACCAGATTTTCACCTGCGTCTCGTTGAGCTCCAGGCTGGCAGCGACCTCCACCCGCCGTGCCCGCGTCAGGTATTTGTTGAAGTGGAACTCCTTCTCCAGCTCGGTCAGCTGCTTGGTGGTGAAGTTGGTGCGGATCGCGTTGTGCTGGCCGGGAAGCCCGAACTCCGAAAGGACAGCTGTGGGGAGAAATGGATGAATGGGTGATGGAGGAACACATGGAAATTCATGGAGCTGAGGTTTAGATGTGAATGAAAAATATGAGGATGAAAGGGAAAAAATATACAGGACATTAGTCACCAAATATTTTTCCGAACAATTTAAAACACTTTGGCTTCATTACATTAACCGCGTTGCGCTTTTACGCACCGTTTACGCACTCTGGGCCGATATTACCCTCAGAGGTGTCGTGGGATCTCTAAATTGCACTTCATGCTTTTAATTCTCTGATGAGTCTGCGGGTGAACAAACCTGTTTTAGGTGGATTTCTCTTCACTTTCATCCAGTCGAATGTTTTAGAAGTTTCCTCCACATGGTCCAAATCCTTCTCCTTACTTTGAGGCGGTAACCTCGCGTAAATACTCTCTGAATAATCTTGCTGCCTCTGATCTCCGTTACCAAAATGCAGATATTGGCTGCCAGTTGCAACTCCAGGCCCACAGCTCTCCCCGGGGTAGGGGGGCATGCTTGTCCCAAGAGGTGAAACTTGCGCATGCATGAAGCTGCGGTCCTGCTCAGGAGCGAGGCCGTACTGGTGCTGGTGATGTCCGTACTCCAGAGGTGACCCATAAAGGGAGTTCCCTTGGGACGCAAACTGCAGATCTAAGTTGACGTGAGTCTGGTGGTGCAGAGGAAGGCTCGGGGTCTGGTGTGGCGCAGAAGTTGGAGTCACCAAACGCCCGTCCGGTGCGTAACTATCACTTGTTGCACATGAGTTGGACGACATGTATCCATGGTTTAAACTGTGGTATCCGGCCTTAGCACTGAAAAGATTTGCTCCCCGGTTGCACACAGGGTAATCTAAGTAGGAGTTCATCCTGGACTTGGGCCTTTTGTTTGTTCAGAACTGATCAAGACTAAGCAGTCATTAATCGGTGCTCCCTTTGCCCTTCTAGGTAGTATGTCAAAGCTGTAAAACTGCCTTCCACCCTCATATCACCTTCCTGACACCCCATGTGACCCGCTAAACGCCAATGGCGAAGGACCTCCAGCACTCCGTCAAGTCCGCAGGCTCGTCCATCAAACGGGTCGCATTTACATGACAAATGCTTCAATCAAACTCGCTCATCCATCTGATAAGAACACAAACACGAGGACGCATTTTCAGGCCACAGCGTTAGAGGAGCTCAAAGTGACGAATGAGTGATCATTAAAATAATAACAATTATTATAATTTCGTTTCACAAATGCTATAATTACTGGACGCGAATGATGCGTGAGTTAATGTCTGAAATATGTCAAAACACAAACTGGTAAAATTATTATTTATCCGAACTTGAATGCCGCTTAAAATAATGTTTTTTTTAATGGCTTTAATTTTTATTTTATGTATTTTATGTCATGTTTGCTGCTTTAGCGGCGAAGGCAGCTGTTGTGCAGCAGTTCGCTTAATTCTCAGTGTAACAGCATGTTTCAAGGCCTTCATGTAGGTTTGGTGAAAATATGTGTTGACTCATAACCTAAATATTTCTTCGGCCTTTAAACAACATGAATCCCGCAGACAGTCTCCTCTGAATCAGACAGTGCAGGAGGAAAGAGCAGCGCAGTGAATTCGGTGATCCATCATGCGCTCTTTTGAAGGATAGACAGCTTGTGTGGCCCTCATTGCCCATAAAAGAACAAAGACACATTTAAGAAGCATATAGGCATTTTCCCTGACTTCTCTTTGCCTTAACGACACTCAAACTCTAATGTAATGTCTTCCAAAACCTATCACGTCCACAGTCCCTCCGTTAAAGGCCTCGTAGTTAAGTAAGGGTTAATGTGACGTTAGAGACCTCAAGTGACAATTAAGCTTTAAGAAAACGGTAGATTTGACTTTTTTACAGATGTTTTGTCTGAACTAGAATCGCCTGTTTGTGTTGTGGCTCTTTAGAGAAATATTTACTCTGATAATCTCAACAGATTGATTTTTATTTATGTATAATGTAACAGCAGAGAACAATGATGCACCAGGCTGCAGTAGCATTTCCTAATGTCTCTAAACAAAAGTGAACCGTGCGTAAAAGTTAACACAACTGAGAAAAAATACCAATAAATACAAATAAATAGAAGTTGGGACCAATATTGTGATTATTAGTCCAATAAATTAACAAATAACTGATCATTTCTCTAAAGAAAGGAAGGTTTTTCAGTCTCTACAGATGAGTCAGTTTTGGAGCTTGCAGGATTCTGTCCTGAGGGCAGCTCTGTGTGAAATATGACCCGTCCACATCCAGGTTTTGTGCGGTGCTGTGCGTGTCGTATTGCATTTCAAACTGCGGCCCGTGCGTGAATCCTGGAGCTGTGTATTTGGAGTACTCTGCCAGGTACGCCGGCTGAGGCTGCTGCTGCTGCTGCTGGGACGTGAGCGGGAGAGAGGCCGGCTGGTAATCCCCGCCCAGATGGACATAACCCAGGCTCGACAGAGTGGGGCTGCCCGGAATGGAGGGGGAGGACGGGGGTGAGGAGGAGGAGGTAGTGGCGGTGCTGGTGAGGCCCTGCAGCCTCTCGTCTTTCTTCTGCTTCATCCTCCGGTTCTGGAACCAGATCTTGATCTGCCTCTCGTGGAGGTTGAGCAGGCCGGCCATCTCCACCCGCCGCGGTCTGCACAGGTAGCGGCTGAAGTGGAACTCCTTCTCCAGCTCCACCAGTTGCGCGCTCGTGTACGCGGTGCGCGTCCTCTTGGAGGCCGGGCTCGCGCTTGGACTCTTCTCGTTGACTGTGGAGACAAAACGTCAGAAAAATAGAGTGAACACGCAGTAATCAGTGGTGGGCAGCGGTGAAGGCGACATTTCCACCAGTTTCTATTATATTTATACATTTATTATCTGTTTTTCAGTCCGAGATTTTCACTGACTGTGTGACTCATCTTGTTATGTTTCATTAATTGTCTCTCTTCGTGTTAATTAGTTGCATTTACACTGAAGTGTCAGCTGAGTCCACTGGACAGATGTTAAAGAATAAAAGTGAGAGAATGGCCATTAAAGTGAAGACACATTGCACAGTAATCACATGAGTCAGTGTGGAGACAGAGACGTTTAAAATTTATATTAATACTTTTATATTTTTTTATTATTTTATCCTGATTTTTTTAAATCTTATTTTTCTAAATGTGTTCTGTAACAACTGTAAGGAAACGACTTGCCTCAATATGAATATACTTGACTTACAGCTTGTCAGGCCTTATGCTTATGAATTATAGTTCCCACATCAGTGCCTTCTGCTTTATTGGCTTTTTCAATCAATTCTCCACTTTTTAATTGTTTTTCTTCTGTGACGCACTTTCCGAAAGTTTCATAGGAACAAGTGACAGCTAGAATCTGAGCTGAGGTGTGTTTATCCTGCTGCTACATGCCTGACTGAGCTTAATGAATAGGTTCTGTGACCTTTTGAACCCGAAAGAGAGAAAATATAAGATAAGTTCCTCCATTAACTATCGAGCTCGTTAAATAAATGAGAAAGGACTCGTTTGAAAACTTTTTTTTTTAATGTCACACAGACCTGAGATTTTCCTGCTGTGTTTCTGGTTTGAGTGTCTGGACTCTTTCATCCAGGGGAAAATCTTTCTGCTCATGTTTAACTTCTGCTGTTTTGACCTCCGGAGAAACCCAACCGCGTCTCCCTGCGCCATTTGGTGGAGTGCGGCTGTTCGGTGAGCGCACCCATCGTCCACAGACTCGCTGAAGAAATGCTGGATGTTGTGTGCAGCTCCGCTTTTCTGCATCTCCATTAAATGTGCACTGGGCCCCCTTTGACCTTCTGACGGAGCGCTGGCAGGCAAATGTCACATGGCAGGTTTCCAGAGAGCCCTGCGCTTCTGGCCTGGGAGAGTGCAGAAAAAAGACGCAGACAGAATCAGGGAGGAGACTGAATGATCCATCTTATCAACTCAATAGTGCGCTGACATGAATAGCAAGCCTCTCCTGGACAGAGGGGCAACGGAAAATCAAGAGTTTGGCGCAAATAAACCTTCAGAAAACCACATATTTAAGGCAGTTTAGTAAAAAGAAATGGGGATATTATTTATTTGCTGTTTAGTCTTCACAGCTAATCCAAACCTCACTTTCTTAACAGGTAAAATTATATTATTATATTACTTTGTTGTAAAATTATATGTACATAAAAGGATTTCAGGTTTTTAAAAAACGACATAATTTCTTAAGATTGTTTTGTGCAAATTAAACAAAAATGTAAAAAAGAACAAATGGCAAATATTGGTCCTATAATAATCCTGATTAGTCTAAGAACATGCATCCTAAATATAAACTGTCCAGATAAGAGAAAATACATTTTTTATTATTATTAAATTTAAAAGTGCATCTTTTTATCCAGTGTTTCTTGAGGTGACAGCAGGCCTGTGGCTCTTTAATAAACTAAAAGGCTTTATTCAGTTAATAGACTGGTCCCGTCTCTTCATTTTCAGGGGGTAAACTATTTCATGTTGTATCACATTCTACCAAAAAGCTCATCCATCAAACGCAAAATGGTACAAAAGTCCATTGTGCGTCGCAGCTGTTTTTATGCGCCGAACAAAACAAAAATCTTTTCTTCTCGGCCCAAAATCAGTTTTTAATTCTGACTTCATCCCGAATCAAGCAGAATTATTGAGCAGCAGTTTTAAGGATTAAGACAGAACCAGAGTGAGAGAGAGAGAATAAGTCTGGAGGCATGCAGCTTTATGAACTCTGGATGAACCGCGACTGGAGTCAGGCTCGTAAATCATAAAGACACATAACCCAGTCCGCGGCACAACACCCCGGCTGCCTTACCTTCTCAACCCACATCCACCGCGCACTGAAAACAATCCTCACGGAAAACAAATCCTGCACCGGCTCCTCTCACCTTTTTGGAAAATCTCCCAGATTAGAATAATCCCCCGCAGAGGACACGCGTGTCTCTGGCGTCAGATGATGTGATGGTGATGTGGCTTTGGGGGGGTGAAGCAGACTGGACAGTGCTTCTGCAGCTCAGACCGCCCTGCGCTGCATTTCTGCACACAGTGTCAGTGTGTGTGTGTTTGTGTGTGTGTGTGTGTGGAAAAAGAAACTCTTACTGCTGATCATGCAAGCTCAGTTTCATACATTAATAGCCCTGCTATTACATAAAATGTCTCTATATGGCTAATTGACTTCCTCTGCGTCTTTATAGCGATTAGAGCAGAATGGAAATCCAACAGACAGCAGGAGGATCTGGAATATTTTAGGCGCCGTATCCCGTTTTAAGTGGATTAACACCAGGACATAGTCGCCACCCACCACCACAACTGACATGACCTAACAGCTACTAGTTTTCTAATTTATATTCTGTTGCGTCCGAGCTGCGTTTTTTTTCCTGCCGCGCTCACATGCGCACATCAGCATCTCTGTGCTGGGAACGTGTCCAGCAGTATTTTGTGAAACAAATCCAAGCATCCAGATTAGGAACAAATCCAGAGATGACAGAAATTACTCAGACAAAATAGGAAAAAAACAATATTTTAGTCTGTGTTTTACACGCACTCACGTTTTTTTAAATGAGTGATCAGGTAAAGCAGCAAAGTGGAAACAGACAGTGGTCAGCATCCATTAAAGGTCTGTTTAGTTTACAGTGATGGGGTCTGGCTCTGCTGCTGCTGCTGCTGCTGCTGCGGATCGATGCTCGGTGCTTTTGATCTCTCATCTTCACGTTTCTCCCGATCGCTTTGACTGGATCTGATGGGTAATATTTAACTAACTAGCGCCGATTAATGCAAATGGGCATCTTTGATCTGTGGAGCATAAAGGGGAAAACTCCCAAATGCACTGTGTGTAATATGCGTCTTATTTCATGCAGCTGCATCTACGGTTGTAGTTTTGCAGCATGAGAAGTCAGATGGATGTTTAATTTTAAGGACAGATTTAATAAATGTCTCTATGGCTTCAAAACACAGCTGATGCGTTCCAGTGCAGCACTTCAGGGTACAGAGCTCAGTAGTTTCCAGAGTTAACTGGTGCTCTAAGTCCATTTACTCAGGTTAAGCAGCACAAACCTGGTGCGATCTGTAACTTTAAGGAAACTAATTTGAGTTTTTTTATTTCCACGCTCGTGTAGGAGCTAAAGATACTTTACAAATGAGGTTTTACCTCAACAACAACTAAATTTTGATTGATTGCTACACATAAAAGTACTGAGCAGCATGTAAAATAATGAATTTTAGCTCCAACTCTACCATGTTCTTAACACATCTCCTAGTAGTGTACCTGTACTTTTAACGTGAGATACTGTAGTTTTTACTTCTAACAGGGTACTTTTATGTTGTGGTATTGCTACTTCTTCTATTGTCAGAGTTTGTTGTAAACAACGACAGCATGAGCGATGAAGGTCATGAGATGTGACACCTCATGGAGCTGAAGTGAAGCTGCAGTTTGTGTTATTGTCAGAGTGAATTACCCAGAGGTGTTACTGTAAGTACTATGTCAGTACTATATACTTTGTCTGCATGTCAGTGAGGACACAAGTGGTGGAAGAAGTACTTAGATCTTTGAAGTAAAACTACTCTTTTCACAATATACTTCAAAGTGCCCAAAACGAAAGCACATTTCGCAGAACTTTGTCTGAATTTCCTCTAACGTGTCTGATCTTAACCCGGTTACCAAACATGTCGCAGTGGATTGTATATCAGGTCTGTCAGATGACTGTTGTGTAGGAAGAAACAAACTTGATCCTTTCACTAAAGAGAACAACAACAGAAAAGGCCTCAGCTATTTTCGCGTCCACATGGTGAATTCATTTTAAAGAGACATCTGTTCTCTACCACTGCTCTCAGTGCTCTCAGTCCTCTTCCTGGAGCTCTTAGACTTTAACCACTTCAAGTCGCTTTCACTTGGAGCAAGAGACACTGTTAAAGTTACGTCCCGGCACTGGGTGATACATAGGTGTACCTAACAAACTGGCAGCTTAGTGTACAGCCCGTAAATCCCACTGAAAGTAGAGCTTTAAAAAGTGACACATAAATATCAGCATTAAGTGCTCGGTCTTAAAATAGTCTAAACCGTCCTCAGACACACGAGCCAGAAGAAGAAGAAGAAGAAGAAGAAAAGGAGGCTCAGAGGCAAACTGCAGATGCACTGACATGATAAGTCAGCATAAATATAAATACGTGTTTGATGCCTGTGGCCTGCATGTACTAGTCATTCATCATCTTCATCATCACAACCAGCTCCATACTCTTCAGGCTGCCTGTGTGATCTGTGATGGACATGAACCCCCACCCCTGCTCCAGTCAGGCTGCTGACAAATGCAGCACTTCAACCCCTCCTGTCAATTAGCTGCAGGAACCACGTGTCCACAGAGGAGGAGATTTATCGCTCGGGATTTATTCAGAGACTGTTGAAGCAACAGTGACAGCAAGTTAATTAAGAAAATAAATAAAGGTATTTCCATTGTGTAGTACTTTTACTGCACAAAACAAAACGCCTTCAAGTCAGCTGCACTGTTGTTCACTGATGTTTCCACAGAAGTACCACTACAATGGAAAACACTTTCCTACAAAAGTACTTTACTACAAGTAGAAGTACTACTTCATATTAGTATAAGTACATGCTGTAAATGACTAAAAGGCAGCAGTAGTACACCAAGAAAACCATGTTCAGTGATGCTGTTCGTAGCATAAATGTGCACAAAAAGGGAAATTTCTAGTAATTAATAAACAAATAGCAAAGATCAGTAATTAGTTTTAGTCTTTTAAGAAGCTACATTAGCAAAAAGTAAAAGTACTTATTTACTTGCCATCTGTTGTATTCCCCAACATTTGCATTTTGGTAATCCACTAATAAATTCAGATTGGTGTCTAGTTTTTTAATAAGCATCGACTTTACCATTAGAAATGTTAATAGCTAATCAATAAATGTATTTAATCCACTAAATCTGCAGCTATGAATCTTAATAAGTCATTACTGGTCCATATAAATGTAACTGTGTGACTTAATAAATAGGTTTAAGCCACCAAATCTGCAGGTGTGGTTGTTAATTAGTCTTAAATAGTTGTTATAAATGTTAAGAAGTCATTCATGGCCCTTAAATGTTAAATAAAAATAAATGTAAAAAGTGAACAGGTTTAATCCACCATGTCTGCTGTTATAGATGTTAATAAGTCATCAAATGTTAGAAATGTCAATAACATGTTAATAAATGTCTTTAATCCATCAAATCTGCACTTTCACTCGGTAATAAGTTACCAGTGGTCCTTATAAATGTTATTTTAATAAACAGGTTTAATCCATCAAGTGATTCTTAATTAGTAAAAGTCATTAAATATGTTAATAATAGTTAATAAATCCTCACTAAATCTGTGTGTTTCAATCTGCATGTGCAAAAAGTAACTAAAGATAAATGTAGTGAAGTAAAACACAAAATGGAAAAACTCCAGCAAGTACCTCAAATTGTAAAGTACAGTACTTGGAGTAAAAGTACTCAGCTACTGCAGTAGTGTTTGAAATACTTCGTGTTATCAGTAACTCACTTGAACTTTGTGGCCAGAAAAGTAAACTTAAAGTACATTTTAGAGGATTTACAGCAGTACTGACTTGTACTGTGTACTTCTGCCATCTTTGTCACAAAAAAAGTTTTAATCTGTTTCCAGCGAAATTAATAAGAAAAGCAAATTAAACACATTTTCACACGAGCTTTAAATCAGTAAAAACATTGTTGTAGCTTTAAATTCCTCAAGTTAACGTGTTTAACAAGTCAATAAATGTTTTATAACACACTAACATGTGGTTTCAGGCAGAATAAATGATTATTAATATCATCCTGTGCACTGCTGCAAAGTAACTAAGTACATTTACTTGAGTAGTGTACTTTTATTAGGCTTTTTGCTGCTATATTTTTAAATTACTCGCAGTACAATTCAGATGGTACCTGTGATTCCTCTCCCACTGCATTTATTCAGCAGCTTTAGTTACTGTGCAGATGCTGACTTTTTAAAGTAAATATTATCAAAACATAAAATATTATTACTTCATTTACTGCCAGCTGTCAGTACCAAGTAATTAAATCAGCTCCATCTTGTCAGTGACGTTTACACATGAACGCATGAATTATTCAGTAACATATCTGCAGAACGAGTACTTTAACTTTTGGTACTTTAAATATATATTTAAGGTAATGCTTTTGTACTTTTACTCGTGTTACTACAGTGTTGTTTTTGCAATACTATGATGTGACAAGTGCTGCACAATAATTTACAGTAAAAATGTAGTTTTTTTTCTAGCAACACAACAAAAATGAAACTTACTTTTTTATTTCTTCTCCCATATCGTCACTTTTCTTTCTGCGTCCGCTCCGTTTTTGGAGCAGTTTGTGTTTGTGGACTGGGAGGTCCTGCTCTCATTCCCCTGCAAACCACACAGCTCCTCCTCGGCTGCAGACAGCGGCAGTGAAAAGGAGACGTGATAAATGATGTGCAGAACAAAGGCCACATTGAAGAGTCGCCCTGCAACTTTCACACGTGTCATATTCTCCAACAATGTGGAGCTAAAAAAAAAAAAAAAGGAAAACACTCGACACTCAGCGTGTTTACTGAAGGCCTGCAGCTCCTCTACTCAGAACTCCATTCAAAAAAGTGTTAATTTAACTCTCAGCGCACATTACCAGACCTACACTCTTTCCAAACTCTTTTCTGCTTCTCCTCCAGACGAAGTGTCATCACCTACATGCTCCCCAAGACGCGAATTTGTGGCTGCTGCTAAATTTACACAAATTCGGATCTACAGGGTGGATATAGATGACAGGTCTTCAGCTTCCGCAGCCTCCTTCAAAATAATGTCCAGAACATTACAAAACTATTTAGTTAATTTAAAAATAGAAGCTTTTTTTCTGGAGTGTTAAGTTGTAATTTACATTTTTACATTTTCACTATTATTGCTTTTAGTGGTTAAGGTGTTTGTGTTGCCAGATTGTAAAAAAATATCCTGTTGGTTACAAAAAAATCAGATTGGTTTCTACTTTTAATAAGCATCAACTTTACCATTAGAAATGTTAATAAACCATAAATAAATGTTCAGTCCACCAGATCTGCAGCTACAAATGTTAAGTCATTTCTGTCCCTTAAAAGTAAAATAAATACCAAATAAATGTTATTATGTCATAAGTAAACTTGTTCAATCGCCGTGTCAGCTTTTATAAATGATAATAAGTAATTAATGGTGCATATAAATGTTAAAATGTAATTAATAAAAAGGTTTTTGCACCAAGTATGATTCAGAATTAACCATAAAAGGTCAAGAAACGTGTTAATAACAGTTAATTTAAAAAAAAGGTTCATAATCAAATAAATCATCTTAAAGTAGATCTGTAGATCAGGACCCAGTTGCAGGATGTTTCCACAACCTGGCAACCACACGGTTGTTGTTATTAGTTGTTTATAGCTGATATATAAATAATTTCTAATGTGACTTGTGTGTTAAACATGTGACATATTACGGTTAATTTGTGGATTCGTTTTCTGCAAATCATAAATATTTTAACTTGTTGTTTATGCACTTTATGATCAAGTACTGTCAGAGTACAAATACACATAATACACGATCAGCACGGTGCAGTAAAAATGTGAGGTTTCACTGGAACTAGTTTCACCTCCCTTCACATGAAGTACTCAGAGTAATTATACCACAATGTAGAAACTATGCACTGCAAGTAGAAGTACACAAGTACCACAAGGATACACTAAAATACATTTTAGCCCAGTAGTTCCCAACCTAGGGGTCGGGCCCCTTGTAGAGGTCACCAGATAAACCTGAAGGGGTCAAGAGATGATTAATGTCAAATAATTAAATTTTTACCTTTTGAACTTTAAAATCAAGTATTTTCATCTAAACTATTAAAATGAGATGCTGCTGTTTTATTCTCAGCGACACCACAAGCACAAAACAACAGATTAAAATAGAAACGCTGCTCCTACGTTCTCTCGCAGTACATGTACTTCAGAACTGAGAAAGACTCTGAGCTCAGACTGTGGGGATTAAAGGTTCATTCCGCCCACTCACACATAAAGAGATAAGAAATAAACACGGTGTTTTTCCTCTGTAACCCTCATGGCCCCGACGATAAGAGAGAGAGGGGGCAGAAAAAGATCATCCATCATGATCCGGGTCGGTCTGAGGCGTCCTCTGCTGGAAAAACATCTGCATTACAGCAGCAATGGAGCGACACACACACACACACACACACTCGCCAGATGTTCACAAAAGAAAAGAAACATTTTTTAAAAACGCTCAAGGTGACATTTGTTTCACGTGTTTCGTCATTTTGATTAAATTAACGTTTAAAGCAGGTGATCGTTGCTGCTTTTCGCCGGTTTAACTGTTTAAAGTTTCCTCTTCTGCTGATCATGTTTATGTTTATTAAAGATCATTCGCGTCAGCTGAAACTGAGCAGCGACGACGTGGCGATTTAAAACAGTTGTGACATTATTTGACGAGTCATTTTCACAGTTTATAGCGGATGAAAGTGCCAAAACTAAATTTCACATTTACGCAGCGAATTGCAACAAAAGCAGAGGAGCTGGAATTTGAAATACAAGACAAAATTAAACGATCTAAGTCTAATATTTATATTATTATTAATATTTTATTTTATTTTATTTTTTTGCTGGTCGATGGTGACAGTGCAAAGTCTGGCAGCAGCGCTCTTCCTCCTGACGCATCTGCGGCTGCAGTCTATCGTCTCCTGACCCAGCGATGATCCCTGCCGCGATGAATTATGCATGAGATCCGGGTACAGATTACCCCTATCAATATGCAATACTCATTACGCTGGCTAAATTGCCACTTAATAGTTATGAATATGTGGATAATGTCTGGGACCCATATAGACCACCACTGGTTTTAACTTTTTTTTACCTGAAATGAGTTTGGAAATATTGCACAAGTCTCATCCTGCAGTCTGTAGTTTCCTGAAGATAACATCATTATGTTTTATTAGCGGCAGGTAGACAATGCACTGAAGCTCACATCTTTATGTAAAACCACTGAAGCCTGTGTCCAAGCCCAGGGTTTGTCCGAGACTTCACCTTTGGCCGCTCGGTGACTGGACAAACCGGGATCAATCACCCCGGGAACTCGCTCAAGTTCGTTTAACAGCAGCTCCACAAAAAAAAGTCTAAAAGTCTAGTGATGAATTATTTTGTTTGTTTTTTTTGTTTGCGTGTTTATTTATTTTCAGTCGATCAACAATCAGCAGCTTGTAAATCCACATTTTCACTATAACTAAACACCAAAAGCTGCAGCAGTGTGAACTGAACCAACAACCGCAGAGAAACTTCATCACATATTTAAAAACACGCGTTTAAATCTTAAACGTGCTAAAGTTTTGGAGTTTCCCAGCTGCTTGAACAAACTCACTGGACGCCACTTCCTTCCCCAGCTCAGCCTTTCCAGTCCCATCCACGCAGTTAAGCCGTCACTTTCATTCAAGGTTGTGAATTATATAGTACATTGTCTACTCCCCAAAACCATAAACCCAACTTTATGGACCTCACGTGACTTTTCACAGTCTGTAAGTAATATAGGCCTATACAATCTTTGGTAAGGAGGATTTTTACCAACTTCAGCCTTGACTATATAGCTACCTGTCAACCAAGACTACTTTTTTGTGAGGGGGGGGATTTCATCACCAACATATATATATTTTTTGGGTCAAACGCGCGTCTCCCTGCGAAGAACTGAGAAGAGGTAAGTTTCCAAAGTCTCCTCTTTCACTCTAGTCTGCGCTAAAAAGGGAAATGCGTAAAAAAACTTGTCTAGAATGTTGCTGTTTGGCATAAAAGACCTTTTTACGCAAAAAAAAAAAAAAAAGAAGCTGAGGACTTTGTGCGTCTTTACGCGTTGATACAGTCGAGACACGTTCAAAGCAATTGAGAGAAACTTTTATTTCCAAGCGCTATGAGTTCACTTACAAATACAAAAAGCTTATTGGCGAAAAAAGAAGCTTACATCACTGCCTATCCACAGAATAACCCTCTGCACGAAAAATTTATCACATTGACAGGTTGAATACATTTGCATTGCTC
>OMLM01005483.1:45208-63857 GCA_900302695.1 Helostoma temminkii | reverse complement strand
GAAATTCCTGAGTCCATAGACTGGAGGGGTGTAGGTGGGAGGCCTTAGGGTGCCATGGGTGGGGCGTCAGATTATACCACCTGTTCCACCATGAGGCACACACACACACACACACACACACACTCATTCTTTCCTTTTATCCTTCTCTCCCTCACACATACTTGTTCACATGCTCTCTCACTATCTTGTTTGTAACTTAAAAAGAACCATTTCTTATTCCACACGCATAAAATGTCTCCTGCTTCACTCTGAGATAAATTTGACTGCATTCCATTTCAGTCACATCTATGGGACTCAGACAAAACAATTTGCCAGACAACTTCGGCGGAGAGCCATACACACATACACACACACAGACATGTGTCGCCTTGCTGCCCAAATAGACCCTCTAGGGAGTCTTGTTCAGACAGCAGAATAAACACAACAGCGTCAGCCTTGTCCACATCACTGAGCTTCAGCAGGTACTATCAGGGATTCCCAATGCTGTTATGGCACACTTTGAGCTCGTCTACATACAGTAATAACATCTGTGGAAAACAAATGAACAACACTGTGCCTCGAAGTTACAAATGTATTGCTGAACCTTTATTATGCAGCGCAAACTTTTCTCAATGGCTTTCAGGCTGCTACAGCAAAGAAAACCACTTGTTTTTGTCTGATGGATGTGGTCAAACGACTCCAGCAGGGCAGCAATCAACACAGTCCCTGCCCCAGTCTGCCGTAATGACTATTGATCAGGACTAATGACCCAAACTGATTAACAGTAAGTATGGCACTTCAGTTGTCCTCGGGCAAGTGTTCTGCAATGAGAACTATCCTGATCTTCATCTACATCATGCGTGCACAAAGACGTGACCCACTGCTCCCCTTCATTTGCTCTCAGAGACACTTCATATAACCAGCCTATCCCTATCCCTCACTGAGCTGCTGTCCCACCTATTACTGTACCAGCGTGTTTGAACGTGTGTGTCCTTGCATAGACAATAATGAAAAAAATGAAAACAAGTTCTCTGAGTTCTTTCCAGTAATAGTCAACAGTATATGCCTCTGTTTATATTAAAACAGCCAATGTTCCTGTATGTGTATACTGGCAATTGACAGAAGAGCTTTTTCAGACATTCAGTGTATATCCAGAGCTGAAGAGGCCACTTCAGTGCAAACACACAAAGAGGCATAAAGCAGGAAACACAAGAGGAGATAAAGTTTCACAGCCACAACGCTAAATGACAATAATACACGGTCATGTGATGAACAGGAAGTAGTATAATCACATATGGCTGCTGCATCACAATAGCGTCCCTCCCTTAAGATGACACCGACCCAGCCTTAGCGCTGCACCAAGTCAATGCAGAGTCAGCTTTTTCGTAGCACTGCGTATTTTTATAAATAGTTTTTGTTTCCCGTCCTGTGAGCCGTCCTGTACTGTAAGCTACACCGTTCTTGTTGTGTTTGGTGCAGAATGTGATCTGATACTAACAATGTGTGTGAGGCCAAGACATACACACTACAGTTCAAAAGTCATTTCTATATTTTCAGGGAAAACAAACATCTTCAGCTGGAAACAGCTGTATTTAATGTCATTTACAACATTAACAACATCTACACTGTTTTTCTGATTAGTTTATTTTATAAAATCTACTTGTCTTACAAAAATAGGGACATTTCTACATCAAACTTTTGAACGGTAGCATACATGTGGTTCACATTCCCTCCAACCTGTTGTGTGCTGTGGGTTATTACATAAGGGTAATGAAGCTCAGTGATAAACAATGCACAAACAAGTGCACACATGACATGTACTCCCTCTTTTTATATACATATTAAACCACACACACACACACACACACGCACACACACACACACACACACACACACACACACACACACACTGTCTGGCCACAAGCAAACAGTGATGACATCATCTCTGATGTGCTAACATCACCCTGACCTGATCAGGCAATCACAGACCGATGATGTTCCTCTTTGGACAACATGCATAATTCACCTGCTGGGCTGGGTGTGTCACCCATGCACCCCCACACCACTTGCACCCCAGGAGACAAGAGGACACAACGCAACAGAGACCAAGGGAAAGAGGGAGGGTAGGATGAGGTAATCAATGAGCTTGACACATACTGGCAGTGCATACAAGGCAACAGAGGGGAGATGAGGATGGCGTCTCTGAATGTTCATCAACCATTTATCAAACACTCAACTACCAGCTGCTGGTTGTCTTCAGTCTGGAGGAAACACTTAATATCATGAGCAGCAATCAGCCTCTGTTGGAAAACAGTCCGTATTATTTACCACACTCCTAAACACAGTCTGTTTCTGATGACGCTTAAAGGCACAAATTTACCGAACATCGGGTAAAAGCAGATGTTCTGTTGGTTCTCTCAGAATAAACACATGGAAGGTGCGGATGACACTGACTGCAAAAGCTCGTGACACGTTACAAACACAGCACTCCCACTCTCCTGAGCATCTGCTGTATGAATGAATAGACACACACATACACACACAGTTCTTTTAGTGAACCCTGTTGCATGACATCCCAACTCCATCCTGACTGACTGTGGGTGAGGGCGTCAGTCGTTACATGACATGTTAAGACGGATCATGACCCAATACCCTCAGCCACGCCCCCGTTTTAATGTTTTTCTTTCGTTCTTCTCCCAGTTGTTCCAACACCCACTATCAAAGATAAGCTGGTGATGTTTTCAGCTGTGTCATCCTCCAGAGGCCTGGCACTTGCTGGTGGCTGTTGGTGATGGCAACACCTCCTCCTCTCCCCTAGTGAAACCTAGCTCACCGGGTGGAGAAGAGAAAACACACTGTAGGATAAGACACATGCTGTGCTGTTTGTTTTTGCCTCAAGGGAATGAAAAGGGGAGCGATGGATGTTAAACATGCACCAGGTGCTGCTGCTGCTGCTGCTCTGTGTATTTTGTGTCAGCTAGATGTGGATATTTGAAAGGTGTTGGTCCCCTTCACTTCCCCTTCAATCCCTCCCCTTGTCTCCTCTCCTCCTCTCCATCCTCACCTGGTCCATGATTTCAGAGAGCCGACTCCCTCCTCCTGTTTCCAGTCATGGCACGAGATCACCGGCTGCCTCCCTTTTTCTTTTCTTATCCTTGTTTTGTATTCCCAAAAGCAGTCCAGTCCCACTGTCCTCACACAGGCGAGGCAGCCTGGCAGCCGACTGCTGGTGCAGCGCTGCTCCACAGAGGCATGCTTCTGTTACCTCTTGTGTCTTTGAGTGTGACAGTCTCATACATCCAGTCGAACCCTCCTTTCTCGTCCTTTTCTACGTCTTCTCCTCTTCTCCTGCTGCACTGGGTGGAGGCTGGAGGGTGAACAGGGTGTACGCGGGATCCTCACTTATCTCCTTGATGACCACACAGAGGCAAGAGACTCCCGCTCTCCGTTTTCGTTCTCAGGCTCTTTCACTCATTCCGTGTAAGCTGGCCCTTTGCCTTGCCTCCTCTCCCTCCCTTTCTGTCTACACTTCCCTCCTCTCTTTCCATCTCCCCTCCCCCTTCTGCTGCAGCCAAAAAGAGCCAGAGTGAGCAAATGAGAGAGAAGGAGAGAGGGAGAGGAGAGCGGAGAGCTGAGATTGGCTGCACGAGGGACCATGTGACTCCGGGCAGAGGACTCAGGGACCCTCTACCAGCTGTCCAGCTCATGCTTCCCTGAAAACCTCTGTTGCCATTGACAACAGCTGCCGTGCAACACACCAACCACAGCTCCCCAGACACAAAGCCATTGGCTAGAAGGATTTATGGCCCCCGCCCACCATTGTGGGGGGGGCATGTTGGGACGTGTAGTCCAATCTGTGGTGAGGGTGGACTGCGTGTGTAAAAGCAGACATCCCTGTGTCCCTGAGAGGAATGTTCCCCCCTGCGCTTCATTCTCTGCAGAAATGTTTATGCATCAGTGTTACTTTGGCTGACACGTAGAAGTAAAAGTGAAGAAGAGCAGCTCAAATCCTTAACATGAACGAACGTTGGCATAAACTCCTATAAAACACACATGAGAAGAGGAAAGACCTCGAAGCCCAGGCATTCTTAGTCAGCCAGGAAAAAGACATCCTCTGCCGTTTCCCTCTCGTCCCTCACAGAGGGAAACTCCCACCCCGCAACAACAGGAACTCCACAGCTGAAGGCCATGGCTAAGCACAGTGGCACCCCCTCTTCCCTCCCTCACTCTCTCTTTCACTTTTTTTCATTGCTGCTTTATTCTTTACGCGCTCTGTCTCTGTCCTCTCCACCCTCCCCAATCTATCTCACTGGCATTCCACAAAAGGTTGCAAGAGGTTACAGGTGTCACGGGGGGAGACGGACTGCATCGTGTGTTATGCTGTGCAGGAGCGATGTGAAGAAAAAAAGCCACATTGGGATATTCAACCTGTATTATGAATTTGTCATGATTGGGGCATTCGGGAATTATTTTGCTTATGTTGTTGATTACATGCTGTTTGCATCATTGTTGATTTGTACTTGCAACCTGGTTTGGTTCATTTAAGTCACTGTTAGTGAAAAGTGAAAAGTTGGTGGCATACACAAGGTGAACAATGTCATTTTTCAGGCTTCACAATCATCTGGCAGTGATGTCACATTGTGTACATTTTATCCGCAATCCAAAAATGAAACTAAATATGCTCATAAATGTGAGGCCTGCTGCCAGCAGCTGAGACCTCTATGAGTAAGATTTCCTTTTAAAGTAATCACAAACACTATTACTGCATCTGCCTAAGAATACAACTCCAGAGAATAGCCAAGGCCTCTGCAGCCGAAAAAACAAAAGAACACCTGTTCCGGCTTATTTTGATTCAGTGGACACATAACATGGCTGTGACATGATCTGATATGGTAGCTAGAAACAGTATGACAGGACTGTGAGTGAAGAGAAAGAGGGTGGGGTGGTCAGGAATGCAGTTCTAACAAGGTCATGCAACGTGCAGGGCAGAAAACAACAAAACAAGCTGTGCCCCACTTTCTATAGTCTAGCTTCAATGCATCCCCGTCTTTTCTTACCCGAATGAACACCCACCACTGTGGAGTGCTGCAGTGTCATTTGATCCGGTCGTGCAAAAGATGCAGTTTGAAGCGATGAGTGTGTGTGTGTGGCTCTCAGAACAGCGAGTGTATTGTAATGGCGAGAGTGGTAGATTATACTATCAGCAGAGGAATTCAGATTATTTCGTCTGTCTGCTCACATGGGGGAGAAACTTCAGCTAAGTGGTTGGAGTAGGAGAAGCAGAGGGGGTGATACTGTGAGGAACATGCTAAATGACTTTAAAGTTCAGTTCAGTTTAACGTTTTAGGACATCATTTGCTTTCTTGCTGAGAGACAGATGACAAGGTAGATATATAAGGTTATAGCTAGCAGCGTGTTAGCTGTGAGTAAAGACTGGAAAAGCTAAAGCTCACAAATTAACATTTATGTCTTGTTTGTTTAACCCCAAGAAAACATTTTTCAAAATGGCAGAGTATTTGAAAATACACTTCAGACTTTTGAAAGGTTAAAATTACTAAAAATGTTTCTGTAAAATCCTGAGAATGACTGAAAGCTACCCAGCAGAAGGACGAGCTGACCTGTGACCTTGAAGAGGGATGGACACAGTGGGGGAACAGGATGACGGGGGTACTGGTCCTTTATCTGATGAACAAAATCTAAATTCCTGTTTTCAGGCAAACGCACATTTTGTCAAACACAAATGCCCATTTCAAAGACTATTATACGACAAGAACAACAGAAAAAAGGCATAAGGGTATTTTACACTTAATCTTTTTGGGATTTAACCCTTTTCCATAGAAGAACAAGAATTAATAGGTTATCGCTATGAAAACAACAAAAGTTCACGCTCTCATAAAAAACATACCCATTTATTAATTTGTGCATTCAAGCATTTCAAATATAATTTCAAATAATATTTTACATCGACTCTGACTGTTAGATTGAAATCACACTTTTGTCATCTTGTCTCATGCAGCCTGTTCTTCCAAACATCTGGTCAGTGCCAAGTTTACTTTCTGGATATGCTGCCCTGGCAGGTTTCACTGCAAACCACTGTAGGTAAACAGCACCATCTGCAGGACATCAACTAGCATGGGGTCCATAATGCTGATAGCTCTTAAACCATAAACGACAGGAAAATAGGATACCATTAGCAGACAGAATGTGTTTTTGACTAAAAAAATGACTGTCCATGAGTAGTGTGGTCCTGAATTGTCAAACTAAAAGGTATAAGAAAGACAGCAATAGTAGTTTATATACTAATATTAATCTTCCACCTTCAGAGAGAGGTCAGAAGTCAAGGTCAGCTAAATATAAAAACATCCAGGAGAAAATGCACTGCTCTAGAAGACGTAGACGTAGAAGAGTAGATAGATGTTGTTAATTTGCTAAATTGTTAAACTGATCCATGTGTTGCAACTCCTCAAACAACAGTGGACCAGAAAGAGTTTGATTAGATTATGCCCCATGATGGCATAACCGTTATGTTTATAGAGGCAACTGTATTACAGTGTACTTAGTGAGCGGAGAAGAGGGGAAGTTAATGTGATAAACATTGTCCTTATTTCATCTCAGACCATCTGTACCCCCTCAAGGTCTATGACTATACCCTTTTATTGACATTATAAATAAATCATGGTTTCAGAAAAATACTGCATTAATGTTACAGTAAAAAAATGATTTCTACAAAGTTATGTCAATTAAATAAAAATAAAAAGGTAAAATCAGTGTTTGCATTAATATTCACCCCATTCAGGTCAGTATTTAGTAGATGCACAATCACAGCACAGAGTCTGGACAGGTCTCAATTAGGTTTGCACATCTGGACTTTGGAAGTTTATGACATTTTTCTTTGCAAAACTGCTGAAGCTCTGTCAGGTTTCATGGGAATCAGGTGTGAACAGCCCTTTTCTAGTCTATCCACAATTCTCTACTGGATTGAGATCAGGGCTTTGACTCGGCCGCTCCAGAACATTCACCTTGTTGTCAGTTGTCACTGTATGCTTCGGGTCATTGTCTTGCTGGAAAACAAATGTTCTCAAACCATAGTTGTCTTGCCTTGTCTTGTCTTGTATCCATCCCCTGACTTATGCTTTTCAATGACCTGTTCTCTGAGTTGCTTGGAGTAATATTTTGTCCTCATGGTGTAATAGTAGCCAGGAGGACTGATTAACCAGTGACTGGTCCTCCCAGACACAAGTGTCTTTATTCTGCAATCACTTCACTGCATTCAGGTGATCCCAATTTCATTAACTGTGGCATCAAATATCTGAACCCCTGTTGGATTAGGTCAATCATTTTAAAGAGCATGAATATTAATTTAAACACAGATTTCACCTTACATATTTTTATGTAATTGACATTACTTTGTAGAAACCTGTTTTCACTTTGACATTAATGAGGTATTTTTCTGAAATTATTTGTCAAAGTTGTCAACTTATATTGACCATGATTGATTTAAAATGTAAATAAAAGGGTGAAACATCCAAGGAAGTGAATACTTTTTATAGGCACTGTATATTGAATACCACCAAATTACATTTTCTGCTGCAATTTCTTTTCTCTCTCCTTACAAATACATAATAACTATTGTGAAATAAAACCATTATAGTCTGAGTTCCTGTGGCTGCACCTAAAATAAATGCTTGTTACAAAACAAATATTTGTGGTGGTCTGGCGGTTAAGACGTGTCAAACGCGGCTGAAGCAATGATGGTTTGACTCCGGTTAAGAACCTTTATCATAATCCACTCCCTCAGTGGTGGGTGTGAACAAAATAGACACGTAATAGACATAAAGTATTTATCATGTAGTCACTTCCACAATGAACAGAAGAGAACTGTGTTTACTGAAATCATCTTTATTTGACATATTGTGTGAAATACAGTCAGTAAATCATCAGTGCATTATTAAACTTATTTATATATACTGTATAACATATAACTGTGAGGTTTGATTGTGAAAATGTAAAGCAGAAAATAAATTAAATGTGTTTCCGAAGTGACACCAATGCTGTTCATACGTGCAGACAAACATAGCATCAGGATTTCCCCACTTTCTAAAAACACTGAACACTTGTAGTATTGTACTGACACATTACCCTTTGACCTGATTGGAGTTCTGATTGCAGTGTTGAGGAGAACATATTGGCAACACGTGAATAAATAATATTAACACTGACATCAAGGCTGAGCTAACCACAGCATCTCTGACTGCAGAAACATCAGGCTGCAGGCTAAAGCGCTCTGATTGTTTAATGAAGCACACAGTTGACAAAACAAATAAGTACACAGGGATTGACCACATTTGGCATCAGAATGATAATACTGTAAAACTGAACACTACACATCTTCCTTGAAACCGATTATTAGCTCACAGTGTTATAAAAAGGCAAATTCTACACCTGCTTTACACTCAAGCCTCCAAAGCCGTCCTGTTTCTGTATCTATAGCTTTACTGGATTTGTGCAGGGGTAATATTTCTCCTTCTCTATGGACACGTACAGTCTTGACAAAACATATACTAGTTAGACTGATTGCAGATAAACGGGGGCTCTTTTTTGTCAGAAGGTCCTGTCCAGACTGGACTGACTCGCTGGAGGAGAGCTGGAAATGATGAGAGGTCAGGTGGGAGGCAGAGAGGCAGAAACGCGTTGGCTTCCGGCTCCTTTTCCATTTGTTTTTCTTCCGCACTGGTTTGCTCCTCACGTCCCACATGATAGCTCCAACAGAAACCCTCATGGTCCAGCCTCGGCTCTTCTCCCTGAAGCAGATGACAGGTGGTCTCAAACATCTGCAGTTTATGAGTGAACAACTATTTATTATCTTCTAGCTGTGATAGTAGGCTGTAATTTCACACTCTCACTAGAGACTGTAGGCTACCAGCTTATAAAAGGATATAACAGGTTTCAGCTACAGGCCTTTCTGATTAATATTTCACTTATATCCTCCCTGTAGTTTTCCACCACCACTACTACAACACCTCTTAGCATATTTAGATTAATAATACAGGCTATGCAAAATATGACATTCATTCAATACTAATAATATATAATATAATGATGTACTTCGTTACCATCGTCCGTGATGAAAACCAGTGATGCAGGAGAGGAAAAACACATCCTGTGTGTTCCTGTGAACCGAACCTGCCGGTGTCGCTGAGCGAGACGCGTCATTATCACAGCATGTAGATGATGTAGGAGAGGAAGACGAGGCCCATGATGGCAAAAAACATCAACACTAAAATGTCCACCATGATGGAAATACTGCCTGAGATGGTGCAGATGCCAAAAAGGACGCGCAGCGCAGACGGCAGCAGCTCTACCGACGGTGCAGGAGATCGGCAAAGATCGGAACGTTTCGGGGGCAGTCGGCTCGAACCCTCCCCCTTCCTGCTCCACAGCCGGAAGAGGTTATACGCTGTGTTTCAGCCCGTCTTTGTGCTGCCACCTATAAACTCTTGTGTTAAACCGTTTAATACACGAGTTATATAAAAACATACATCTGATTAAGCCATCACTGCACCGTCACCTGGGATATTCTCGACCACTATGTGCTGTGTCAGCTGATACCAAAACCATGTGCTTGTTGAGGGTGAAACTAAACTATTATGACAGAACAGGCTGAACTACGGGTAAAAACTGTTGAGGGCGACAACACAGGACTGACTGCACAAATTAGAGCTTTGTGTATTCAGTGTGATTGTGATAGACTCTGGCTATTGTAGATAAAATACATTTGATTATAAGCAAATGTCAGGCTTTTTTCACCACCACCAGCACAGTTGCATAGATGGGTCCTCTAATATGACACAAATATCCATGTACCACAGTGCTGCCACAAAACATAAAAAAAACTCAACATCAACAAAAGTCTGAGAAAAATGACATTTTATTGAATCTGCAGAATCAGAAGTACAATTTGAAGTGCTGTAACAGGGCAACGAGAGATATCAGGTCCTTAATTCTGTATTCAGAGTGAGTTTGAATACACTTGTGTCAATATGCATATGGTATCTTTATTTCTTTATTTAAAAATAACAAAATGATATCAAAAAGAAAACAATTTAAGATGCAATGCACAAAACTGGTCTGAATGCTAAACCTGCAAATGTGGATTACATGATTTCACTCTGCAAAGTCTACAGTATATTACCAGTATCATAGAAGCAGGGGTGATTTATCAGAAGCGCAGTAGCCTGTGACGAAGGCTAAAGGAAAGAGGGATCTCAGCAGATGGGTGGACAGGATACTAGACAGAAACTGAATGGAAACAGGGTTATGATATGACATTACAGTTCAGCAGATGAGTGATGCCAGAGCAGAAGAGCGGTTTTTGGCATAAGAAGTTAACTCATGACTAATATCCAGGTCAAACAAACAACTTGCCCTGCCTCACAGCCTTGGAGATTGGGAGCATCACGTCACTGCTTTCTGTCACCCTCAGCTCCGTATACTTTCATCATCACATGCTCATATTTGACCTCGCCTTGACAAATCCATCCTGAGCCACACTAGACACACCTGACAACACAGGCTGTCTTTAGCCAGTTTTTTGTTACTTCATCCAGTCCAACTGACCACATCGCAACCCAGAGGCAGAAGAAAGTTTGGATTGGATGTAATCCGAGAGACTACCAGTGTCAGTAGCTTTGTTATTAAATTAGAACTGAGCAAACACTATCATAAGCCAGGAACAACAATCATCATTTCACTCCAAGCCAAACCACAAACTCGCCATTTCACCCAAGAGAAACAATGAGCACTAAAACTTCTGTCCAATCTTGCGTCTGCTTTGCAAAAACACTTTTTCTGTTGTCAAATCAAGGTTAATGTAAAACACAGGCATACACGTTGTCCAGTGAGGACAGTTTGAGGTCTTTTTTCTGATTCAGTGATCATTTTCATAAGCACTGTCACACTTTTTCACATTGGAAATGCGCTAACTTTTATGTAAGTTCAACCACTTTGCACCACTCTGGATTTTTGCATGAGTCAACTTTTAAGTGTTTCAAATGTTACTTTGCCCTCTGTCACATTCCCCAAAAATGATTCATTTATCTGCAGGCAAGCCACTTTCCAGAGCACCATGACCTGTAAAAACACTTTCCTAACTTACTTTTATGATACATATACAATTGTACAATGGCATCTAGCTACATAGTGAGAGCCTTGTTTCTTTTTTTTTTTAATAAAGCTGAAAATTTGTCAGCCCCCCAACCCACCTAAAAATGCACCGCCCTGATCGCTCACGTCTGTGACAGTCACAGTGAATTACACAGGAAAATGGAACAGCAAGAAAAAAGGGGAAGAGGTGTGTATGGTCAGGGGCCAAAGGGATTATTTACACCACTGAGAGATGGTGAGATATCACTTATGATAAGGTTCTCACAGAAATACAGGAGGACAACATTTCTGTGCAACAACCAGGGACCAAAATACTTTACAGTAGCCTGTGTTTATGAACCAAAACAGAAACATTTTGATTCACAGGTCAAATATCAAAAATAATTGACAATGTTTGGACTCATCTGAAAGATGCACCAAAAAGGCCTTAAAGCATAAAATAAAACTATATTTTGCATGCATTTTAAATGCCTTTCTTTAACATGACTCTTGATTAGGAGCTCCAGATTCATAAACTGCATAAGAGAGATCCACGGGTTTGAACATGTGCAGGTTCGGCAGATTCCTCAGAGAAGCTGTCAGCACTGTTCTGACCTGAAGCTGAAGGTTGAGAAACCTATCTTACAACTAGAACATTGCCACTTAACATGAATTTCTCTTCATACATTTATTGAATACACTGACTTTTTTTTGTTTTGTTTTTTTTTTAAATAAGCATCTTACAATAACAAGAAAAGGCAAATGAAGAACATCAAGACAAAAATGACTAAATTTACCAAAGCCAACAATTTATCAATCATTAAATGGAAAATAAGACTGGAATGTTCACAAAAAAACTGGAATAAATTTAAAATAAAAAAAATAAATCACAACATAGAGTTTGAGCTTGGCCTTCTGTGTTATCTTTTATAGTGATTTTGTAAAAAAGAGAGAATGGACCTTTCCCATCTCCCTTTGCCAAACCTTTATCACCATAACTGTGTTTCTCTCAGGATTGAAGGCATTCAGGCTGCAAAAACAGGAATGAGAGTGTGTAAACTGTTTATCCGCAACAAATGAGCTGACAGAATCAGTGAGGCTGCAATAGATGCACTGACAATGTCCCCTAACTAGTCCCTGATCCCTCCAGTATTTGGCCTTCTTTAAGAAACTCAACGACAGGAGGTGTTCTCCAGTTAGGCTACAATTCCAGTTACACAACGAAGTCTTAATGCAGTGCAGAACAAGAAGGTGCCTACTTGAGCACACAATGTTCGAGATGTGTGTACTTATAAATATATTAAAAACCTCTCTATTAAGACTGATCAGTGGCTGATTGGTGCAATAGAGTTCGAGGTTAAAGGAATGTTCACAAGTCAAGGATATTCAAGCTTAGTTCTGAATGAGATTCTCCACTGTGTTTCCAGTCTGGCCAAGAACGTGATGCAAAATTAAAGGAGGAACAACAGAAATTCAACCACACGTCAAACCTTTTTTCTTGACAAAACAATGTCTGCAGCTGTGCTGATTGAGTGGTGGTTATTTAACATGTTATTCTTCTTTGCTTTTGCAAGATGCTGTCAGGATTGGTAAGTGCTATAGCTAGGATGGAGCTGTGTGACATGCTATGACCCCTGACATACTGCAATGAACTGTGAATTTATCTTCTTCTAAGACTTTTGATTTCCACTCATCCGAACAAAGACGGACATCAGGACTGACAGAGGGACAGAGTGGCAGGCAGACAGACAGAAAGAGAAGGACAGACAGCGAGAGCAGAGCAAAGATCCAGTAGGGGAGGTGGGTTCAGGGTCTCACGGGACAGACTAGAGAACAAGAGCAAAATTAAGAGAAAGCAGCTGGAGGTGAGATGAGATGGCACTGGGCATTTCCTTTCTGTCTTTCCCTCCCTTTCTCTACCTCCTCCTTTTTTCTCTCCCTCTTTTCTTTCCCCCTCCCTCAGATGGCCTCCACGTAGTTGGCAGGCAGCATGCCCTGCTGGCCGGTACGCTCCACACGGCCATACATCCAACCCTCATCGATCTGCTGCACATCTACGATCACATCTCCGTCCATGAAGGACACCTCGTCCTCATCGGCGGCAGCGTAGTCATACACTGCCCTGTACCGTTTCTGTGGATAACAAGGAGTTCAGTTAGCTGCCAAAGGTGCCACAGTTACTGTCTGCTGGATTGGAAATAGAAAAGCTGCTAGTTGACCACCACAATAAAATGTGTCTGTGTTTGAAATGTTGGTCTAATTGAAAAATTAACCATGCAAACTCCCTGCCAGGTAAACAATACTAATATGATCATTTTCATCATCAATTATTTTGCTAATTCCTTTCTCTCTCAGTCTGTTTGTTAAAAAAAAAAAAAAAAAGTTAGAAAATTGTTAATTGTAAAAAAGAGAAACCCTTTATAATTTCTTCAACCCCAGTGTCTTATTTGGTTTGATCAACAGTCCAATGTAGCAAATATTAATAACAGCAACTATTCATCAGTGTATGTGTTCAGCTGTACAGATTTGTGGAAAGTGTAAGGTGTTTTTGAAATTATTTAGCAATTTACAACAATATCTTCTAAATACAGAGGACCGATGGTAAACCTACCCCACCACTGGGAGGAGGACCTGCAGCTGCTGAGCGCACTGGTTCAGGAGCAGATTCATAGTGGTAGTTCTGAGAACCTGCAGAGGGCTGGTATGCTGTTGACAGAACGAAGAGATGCAAACATGTTTTCAAGTTTTTCACTGCTTATTGCAAATTCATGTTAGTACCAGGTCTCTTACTCCTGTATCTATGTCTGCATGACCTTAATTGTGAGGAATTCAAAAGCACTGCAAGTTAAGACATGTAACCACTGGCTTTTGAATTCCCTGTTACACATCCTATTAAACAATGTCTTTTTGTGAGCTAATGTAAACCAGAAACATTCAAATGTTTGTAGCCAAACACCAAACCTTCCTGTCACACACCAAGTTATGTATTGACATGTTTACATTTATTGCTTTAAAGTGTATTAAACACTTTAGTTGACAGTGAAGAGCATAGAGGCAGGCAGGAAATGCAGGGAGGCAGGGCCTGATATACAACAAAAGGCAGTCAAACGCAGCATCTGCTGTAACATTACAGCTGCCAGAGTGTGCCAGAACTATCGACCTAATTGAGAAATAAAGGCATTTCTAAGATAATTCTTCAGAAGTTCAACTATTTATAGCTGAATGGGTTAAAGGCAGAGGAGGAGGGAAATAGTGAATAAGTTGTGACACTGAGTGGCGGAAACCCCCGGCCTGGTGAGCTCATACAGCCTGAGGCTAAAACAGAGCCAAGGACAGACAAGTAGCTTAAAGAAAATGTAGATAAAATTGTAACTTTCTTAATATAATAATCAGACATTGAAGGTTTTAGTTTTGCCCACATAGCAAAAGTCATACAGATAATGTACGCTTTGTTTATAATGTTTATTTAAATTAGGAGGAACAGGTCCATTTCACTTCTACTTCTGCTGCTACTTTTGTCTGCTAATGAAGAGCAATACAGACTGAGTGACAAGTAATTTTATGTGCTAAAAAGACCCTAGTGTGAATGTGACTGCCTGTTTTTTTTAATTACCCGGACTGGGGCTGCTTGGCTGTTGTGGGGCATCTCCCACCTTCTTCTTATCAAACTCCTCATGGTACTTAATCTGGGAGAGACAAAAAAAAAAACACATTATTTTTTAAATAGCGTTTTAGTAGCATGTTGAATGCAACTTTATAACTTTTTCAGTGATCCCGACCTAAATATGAAAGATATCAATAAAAACCGGTAGGGATTAGGTTAGGCCTAGAATTAATCATGTGCACAACCAAATACCAACAAGCTATCATAAAAGACAAGCAGTTAAAACATATATTTAATATTATTTGTACTGAGATGCTGTCACAATGTGTAGTTCATCATTTATACACCAGAGGTCTCCCACTTGTTCTCTAACAGACCGGAGTTTGTGGCGATAGGTGGGGCGCAGTATGTACAGCAAAGCCTCAGGAAACAGCTTAATGCTGAAAGGAAATGACATCTGAGCAGCCGGAAGTAGAGAGAGAATATGTGTGTTCTCAGATTGCCTGACACATCAGGAAGAGCAGGTGAAGTGACAAAAGAGAAGTAACTAGAAGCTTGGGTTGAGAATGAGACAGCTAGTTTCTGGAAAAAAATGCTATGAAGAGGAGGAACATGGGGAGGGGCTTCCATATGACCAAGTATATCAAATTTGTCTTACTTCTATGGCAAATGCAACTGAACATTCTGGTAAATCTATAAATTTTAAGTTGAGGTGTAACAAAAAGAATTCATGATCAGTCCATGACCTCTTCAGCCAGTGTGACAAAGGCAGCAGTCAGTATTACAACATAAAACAGAGCCGCACTCATGAAACTGAATCTGAGTGACTGCTCTAAATAACCCGTACGCCTTATTACCAGCCTGATAACAGACTGACTCACAGTGCCTCAGTCAAGATTTACTATTCCCGTTCTGTCCCAGCTTACACCCGCACTCAAAGAGCCCACTGTGCCAGCAGCATTGGTGATGAGTGTATTCACAGACTGGATGGGATGACGGAGTGTTTGTGGAAAGACAGTCAAGCAAGTGACTGAAAGAACACAGTGTCTGCTCTGAAGTGCAATATGCTAAGAGAGAGTTTGTGACCGAGATGATTTTGGTTTGTTTAGAAGGTGCAGTTTGCAGATATTTTCTACCCCAGGAAATAACCACGCTGTTGCTGAACTAGGTCCACCTGATTCTTCTCACTTGTTGCAACTTAACAAAAGGAAAGTAGCAAGAAACGGAAGACATTGGACAGAGTCATGACAGATTAAGAAAATGAATTAAACAGACAACAGGCAGGGATGTGTCATGGGTCTGGACTAGCAGTGAATGAAAGGTTTCGCATTGCTGACATTCTGGGGAGCGTGCTGAGTAAACTGGTTTGTTTGTGTCTTCCTTTATCTCAGACGTAGAAGATCTTTCATCCCACGAAACCAGTAATTACACATCACCATCCACACTAATTATGCCATTAGCGAGGCTGGTGCAGGGCTGTCTGTGTGTAATGACGTATATTGTGTGTGCGAGTATGTTTCACTTGGAAATAAAGGCCTTTACTGCTGACTTACGCAGTCAGGGGACACAAGGTAACAGTGCATATATTTCCACAGCACTGTTCTGTATTTACAAAGAAATAGCAAATCAATAACAGGAGCTGTGGGAAGGAGGAAGGAAGAGTGGAGGAGAACAAGCTGTGTGGAAAGTGATTCAGGTGAATTCCATTACTATAAATGAGGAACAGAGTGAGAAGATGCAACCTGGCCTTTGTTGATGTCAGTGACCAACTGGGAGGATGAAAGACCCTTAGAAAAGAACAACAACATGCTAAATATTATAAACCTTGAAATCCTAAATTGGTAAGGAGGAGGTGGAGACAATCTAAGGAAGTGAAATGAAGGAAAATGCTCAAATGTACAATCTACAAATCAGCAAATTTCAAGGGAGTCCTTGCCAGCGGACTTCACAAAGAGCAGTTACTCTCCTCAGAAAAAATCCTGAATTCAATACTGGCAAAGAGATTACAGCCATATAGAAAGACTAATCAACAACAGAATAGGTTTACACTAGTTGATCGTATATAGGTAAACAACACTAAAAGACCTCTAAACGTTTTTAGTCTCTGAAAAAAAATGGGCATTCACAGCTGTAACAGCTGTTCTCAGACATACACCTACAGGAGTGGAGTGATGTGTTGCTGACACTTACATTGCTGATTTGGTCCTGCGTTTTCTTAAGTCTTTGCAGCTCTGGTGTATCTGTGACCACGCTGAAACCTTTCCCTTTGTTCTTCTCAAAATCCTCCCTGTAGAGAACCTGCAGAACAAACACAACCAGGTGAGGAACAAACAGAAGGCTAAAACACATATGCCCACATTTTGATTGAACCAGGTCACATTTACACAACGACGAATCTACGAATCAGCAAAGAAAATCCAATAAAACTGCACAACATTAAGATTTAGAAAAAAACATCACAGAAGAACTGACATGACACCAAATGCATCTTATAAAGTTACTAATAAAATACTTTTATCGTAAGAGGAAAATGGTTTGATTGTTGTGTTTGACACTATTAAATTAACTAATGTGAAAATCCTGAAATGCATTTGTCTCATATTTTTGTTCTGTCTCGAATAAAGATCGGCATCAAACTTAGTGATAACATAACAAACCTGGCAGTTAAATCTATAGCTAATCTAAACATTCAGTTAATCTCTCTGACCTCTATTTTTGTAGATAGAGAGAGAGAAAGCGAATGTATGGTGCATGAATGTGTGGTTCCCCCTGTGAAGCGTGGTGGAGGAGGTGTGATGTGGGGTTGCTTTGCTGGTGACACTGTTGGTGACTTAAGCTATTTCACACATGCACTCCAAACTACCTCCGGACGTTCAGGTCCGCACAAAGTTAAACTTTCACACATGCAAACCCACCCGGACATACTCCGTTTGAAATGTGTTCTCACGTAAGCGGAAATAATCAGTTTGATTTCGGTAAGAGAAGGTCTCTGTGTACAAAGGACGCATGATGTACCATAAGAAGTTCTCAGCTGTGTTTGTGTTGTTTACTAAGTAAATAAATAACGGAGAGAGTAATACAACAGCAGAAATCATGATAAATATTTCCTACATTTAATTGTGTCGGACTGAGCAGATCTACTAAGAGGGAACGCCCACTCTCTCATTGTGAATACCCAGAGAATTACCTGCTGTGTTCACACCCAGGCTCATATGGACATTACACGGACTTTGAATTAGAAGGCTCACTAGAAAAAGTCTGAGCAGTTGACTTGGATGTTTGCATTTAGACATGCAGCTCAGCGAGTAAAGTCCAGAGAAAGTGTGTATGTGCATGTGTGAAAGCCTCAAAATTGAGCTCACACTTAAACAGCATGGCTACCAAAGCATTTTGCAGCTACATCTGATTCTGGTTTCCACTTAATGTGACCATCATCTGTTTTCCAACAGGACAATGACCCTAAATGCACCTTTAGGTTATGTAAGAGGGATTTGTCCAAAAAGGAGAGTAATGCTGTCATTAGCAAAAGGTGGCTCCTTTAAAAGGATTTGAAATATAAAACATATTCTGGGTTGTTTAACACTTTTTTGTTGACTACATAAGTCCATATGTGTTCTTTCCGAATTTGGATGTCTTGTGAACTAATGTACTACATTGAAAACTATACAAGAACAAAAACACTAAGGGAGAAGGCGTGTTCAAACTAATTACTGGTAGTGTACGTGGATTTCTGCAATTCTTGTAGTTCCTCATTTTCTGAAAAGTGTATAATTCCTACTCAAACTAAAATAAGTTGAAATTATATATGTATGTGTGTGTATATATATATATATATATATATATATATATATATATATATACACACACACACACACATATATATATATAGTATATATATATATATGTGATTTATATATATATATA